>DWQW01013272.1:0-10323 GCA_018249695.1 Heliconius erato demophoon | reverse complement strand
TCGAACAAGCACATTGTAGTCGAAGAGCTTGCACTCGATAAGTTGTCCAGTGAGAACGGGAGACGTGTAGTCGAGGAGCTAGCGGCACTTCCGAGCGACCATTTAGTCATCTCTCCACAAGGTTAGTTTCGCTAAGTTTTAATATATTAAATTTACAAAAGAAAATGCTCCCCTAAGTAGAATTTGCACCTACAGCCTACAGATATCACATACATAAATAATTTAACTCTACCACGACGATGCACTGTAATAAAAACAAGTCAGTAGAAAATAATTTTATAAAAACGTTTAACTTCTTTTTTATCTATAATTATAGTGTTTATTTATATAATTACATACTTAGAGATCTGTATTTACGCCGTAAATATGGTAATATTAAATAGAATTATTTATATAGTCCAATGTAATATTCAATACGACCTTGCTTTTTACTTTTAAAAACCAGTTTCATATTAAAAAGGACATTTTTATAAAATTATTTTACGGAATTACATTTCTTGTTCTACAACAGGAAAATACCGTAAGTGAATAAATTATTAAGAGCTTCGAGAATACGGGGACACTCGAAATACGCGATAGTAGTGAGTTCGATATGTATATAATATAGTTAACAGTTTCACACTTTTCCTGGCGTAGTCGAAAATGCAGAGGAAACATAGTGCTAAGATACTCCGTTTCTTAATGGCTGAACTCAACACCGTGTTTTATTTACCCGAGCGGAAAAATTAAAATAAAATTAATACAATGATACTCCGACTGGGTATCGAATTCACAACCATTGCGTTTGTAGGTAGGTAGTAGGACTATCTCCCGCTGCACCACGACGGCCTCACGGATAAAAAAATACTTTAAATTTGTTTAAACATTAACCTATTAACACGCATGAGCGAGTCATACTTTTCACTTTTACAATGCATTAAAGATTAGATAATACAATACGTCAGTGTGTATTATACTTAAAAATTATCACAAACGGACCTCGATAATGATTATGTTTTGTTATACATATTCATAAATTTAATAGTAATATTTAATTATAATAATAAATATTTAACAAGTAGTGTAGATGTAAGGAAATGTTTTTTTTAGTTTTAACGGCTTTTAACACGCTTTAAATGTATCACAGGCCTATCCCGTACATAGCAAGATGTGGGAACCTAGTGTTACGACACTCCGTTCTCGTTACGACACTTTGCATCTCCAACTTTCTGCTGAATTCTAGAAGCATTGTGTGTTGATTGGCGGAACTTGCCACACTTTGCGTCTTTACCAGAAAGAGGATGTATTCGGAAGAATTAAATTTAAATTATTTTCATTCTCGCCCTGGTAAAGATAGCGCGGCGTCGAGCTCCGCTATTCTACCCTGTTACGGTAGAAAAAGCGTATTAAGCTGCTTTTTGTTTGCTAATTATAGGTGCGGTTAGCACCTATAATTAGCTAGAACACTGACTGTTCTCTAACATATTATCGATAACCTAAAACTGCAAATGCGGCACGAAGTGTGACTGTAAAACCGACTGGTTGTGGGTTCGATCCCCACTCGAGGAGATGAAATACTTACTTAAATTTATATTTCCATTTCTTCGCTATGGTGTCGAGGTTAAGCGCGACGTTGAGTTCTGCCACTCAACCAGCAATGCCTCCAGAATTCGGCAGAAAGTGGGGAACGGAGTGTCTTAACACTAGGTTCCCTCTGCCTACTCTGCTGCCCTGCTGTGTGCGCGATACAGCGTGAAGCTGATTTAAAACTGCAAATGCTTGTACTTACTTCGTATGTTATGTACGTACGTCATTTTTTATATGGACAATGTTACCAGATTATCTAAAAGAGTAAATACAAAGTAAGTAAACGTATAGTCTATGTTACATCTCAATTAACACAAATAAACCAAATCTAAATATTACACAACGTTAAACACCGAACCTTGAAACTCATTCGCCAATTCGCTGCAACATTGAATGTTTTGCAAAAATATCAATCCTTCGAAACCATTCAATCGGCAGTATTTGAAAATAGATATCGTTGGTAGCGTATGTGTGTATGTATGTATGTATGTTTGTTTGTGTAAACTAAAACCTAAAAGTGTTTTTGGGTTAAGTATTATAGTTCTATGAAAGGCCTGTGAACTGTAAACCTTTTGTCACAGATGTAATGAAAATCCAGTAAGAATTTTTCGACTAATTTAGATATTGCGGGCTCAGTGGCGGAACTCAACGCAGTGCCTTTTCTACTTGAGCGGAGAAATGGCAATACAATATTGAAATATAATCAATTAATCTTCCCCCAATGATAATGAATTCTATGATCTAAAACAGATATTTTGGTATGTTCTTCCTAAACGATAACTGATAACTTTTTTCTTAATTCTCTCTTTCTTTTCATTCGTTCGCATTAAGATACTTCCACTCCTTACTTTTCACTGAATTATGGAAGCATTGAGTGGCGAAACTCAACGCCACTTTACCAGAGTGAGGAAATGAATATATTAAATGTTTCATTTTATTTTACAAAGCCGTTTTTTTTGTGATTTTTTGGAATTTCTCTTAAATTAGTTTGATTTCACATTTATCGGTCTCAAAGCTTGTATTGTATAATTTGTTTGTAGATAACACACCTGTTTGATACAGAATTATTATCATAATCCACAATAAATCAATACAATAAGACAAATGGGAATACCGATTCATATTGTGTGTAATTTTTATTACTGGAGTTATCTTTTATTATAAAGTTAAGTTTAACATTGCGTTGTCTAGATTATTTAAGATTTTTTTTTATAACAGAAAAGTTGAAGAATTAAAAAATGGTATTGTAAATTAGTACACTGTATCAATGAACCAAATTTTTGTAATATTTTAAGCATTGTTTAATGCATTGTTTAATATATCGATAAAATATCGAGATTCAGTTACATTTTTCACGCTTATATGTGATATCTAACCTACAACAACAAATACATTTTTTATTTCTTATTGCCATAGAATTATTTAATATTTCCATTTACTTGCATTTAAAAAACCAACTTAACAGAACTAAAAGACTGCACTTAGACTTAGTTTTGTTAAGTTGATTTTTTTTATCAAATAACAACAATTACAACAACAAGACTAAGCGCTGAAAGTGTGGAACGGAATGTCTTAACACCAGGTTCCCTCTGCCTACCCTGCATGATTACATGCAGAAAAATCAAAAAGAATTCATTTTTTTTAATAAAGTTTGCAAAATTTTAAACCAGTGTCTTTTAAGTGAGTGATGATCGCTCGAGAAACCGTGAGTGTTCACGCGTGAAGGAGTCACGGAAAAGCGGGCACCATCTACAATACAATACACACTCGTTTACTAGTACGATACTACTTACTGGTTGGTACGTGCGCAACACTGCGGAAGTGAGGTACTTCCTCGGTGTATTTGGTTTTGGATGGGATTTGATGTTGATTGGATGTGTGCTGAGTTTTGTAGGAAAAAAATGTGTTGTTTTTTATTAACATAATTTATTTTATTAAATTTTAGTTTTTAAATGTAAGAGAAACGTAAAAAATAGCGGATACTGCATATGTTTTCTACATTTGATGTTATTCCTACACGTAAATACTATATTTTTTCTAATACTAATATTGATTGATTATTGGGTCACTAATTCCTACTTTCATACTTTCTATTATATAGAATTTATCAAGAAAGGTGGTTTACGTTGTCTAGTGCCAAATCCTCAAAAATCTAATTACTTAACTTCTAAAATGTAGACAAAATCTCGTAGCCTTAGAAAATTGGCTGAAAATTGGCTTAGAGTATTGTCAAATGTCATGTAAACTCCGGCAAAGTTATATGAAAGTCGAACCGTTTTATTCAATTTTGAAGCTTATTGGAAGTAGTATTAAACAATGGAGGGATCCAAATAACTTTCCGGTTCCGTTGGTTCCGACGACCTTTCGACGTCACTTCCTTTGTTGACACGTCACATGTCATTCTCACACCCATACTTGACATACAAAAGTTTTTTACGTGTTTTATACTCGTGCAAATTGCGGAATGATTTTCTACGTTCCCCAAGCGGTGTTAAAGAAACAGTGTGACTTGGTTTAGGATGATTGTGAATTTAGGTTCCCTAAAAAGATTGAGACACTCCTTTTACATTAAGACTGCCCATTGCCCCACTTTCATCTGAATTCTAGAGACATTACGTGTTGAGTGGCGGCACTCAACGCCGCAAACGATAATTAGTTATTATTTGTATATTTCCATCTCAAATAACTAGAACGTTATATGAAAGATTTAATTAAATAATAGGTAATTATATTTTTTGTGTCTCATAAAAGTTTTTAAGTTTTTCCATGATTTAAAAGGAAAATAAAATTACTTATACATTCAAACTTGTTTTCCGCGTATTATTGTTTATTCACATAGTCGAGAGCGTGGACAGGCAATTAAATATGAAGTATTTCTAATTATCTGTGGAGCACGTGTGCGCGACGACGCGACGCTGGAGCTGCTGGAATTCAAAACATTGCATTTATTTGACGACGATGTTTTGTTGTCCTCCTGAAAAATTTTATGTTTTTAACAGACTTCTGTAAAGATGGAGGTTATCAATTCGATATTCGGATTGGGTGAATCGATTTTGATGATTTTTTTTTTATTTGAAAGCGTGTATGGAGCGTTTCCCGTGTTGCTGGTGATCCCATTTCAATTTGGTCCAGTTCTGACAATGCTATTCATGAGAAAATTGTCTTAATGTTGGTCAGTTATTTATGTTAATATTATTTGTTCTACTCCTAAATCCTATTTGGGTCGTATTGATATTTGCAATATAAGCTATATATCCTTGATCTGGGTCACCATAGTAAAATATAAGGAACAAATGAAGTGTCACTCGAGCATGACAAAAAATATTCTGGAAACGCCTATATTTTAGTGTATTATTATGGTGAAGAACACGAGACTATCAATTTATAAGGCAGACTGAGTGATAAATTTTAAATAACTGTATCGTCGTATTCATTTGTGTCTTCAGACTTCTCTATTATTAGCGTTTAAAGGGGCTTAAATAAAACACTAAGTCACGTCCGCCGGCCGGTCCATATACTTATATGTCACATTATTATTGACCCATTGTGATTTTACTGTTGTAAAAATATATATGAAAAAGAAAATCACTCTTTTCACCTCATCATAGTGCAGGGAGACATCCCCTACATAGTGTTTAGATACTCCATTCCCCCATTTCTGCCTAATTTTATGAACATTTCGTGTTAAGTGGCAGAATTTAACGACGCTCTTTGTCTACCCGAGTGGGAATCCAACCCACATCTATCTTATTTATTACGAAACGCTGTCACAGTGCGCCATGACTCGGTCATAAAAATACTTATAAAATTTACATTTTACTACATTTTTATATCAAAAGTTTATTATGATAAAACTTGTCAATATAGAGATGTATGTGGTTTAAATGCAACCACAAAACGAACGATTGTTTCCGATTCATGTTGTAATTTCAAATAGTTTAGATTATTATAAATTTTTTGCTCGAAATTTTTTATGTACCTATCTATAGCTTTTTCGTGTCATATATAAATTATGTTTATGCTGTAATTATACCCCATTGTCTTTTTTTAATAGAAAAAAACGACAGGAAAGTTAGCGCGTCTTTTTAGTTAAGTTCCCCTTCTAATATATATTTCTCATATATACGTTAGAGATGTGAAATATACTTTTTAGACGTTTGTAACGTTCACGTTCACGAACAGATGGTATAGTGGTAAGAGCTTTTGCTTTTGGAAAATTTCCAAGAGGCGCGGGTTCAAATCCCCTTACGTTGAAGTTTTCTAAAAAGCATTTTTCTTTCTTAAGTGTGGAATAAGACTTTTAAATTGTTAAGAATAGTGCGGAAGATATTGCAAAGTGAGAACGTGAGTATATCATCTTATCTAGTTTTATATTATAATTAATTCAAGAGTAGGGGCAAGTCGTCTATGTCTTAATATCAATATATATTTAAAAATGTTATCTATCTAAATATATCTAGGGTTCCGTAGATTTTAAGGAAAAAAGGAACCCTTGTAAGTTCACTTTGTTGTCCGTCCATCTTCTGTCTGACTGTCAAGTGCCTTTATCTTCGAAACGCTTTATATCGCAAAAAACGCGTATTTCGACACTATAAAGGAAATCAAAATTAATAGTTAATACTTCTGGTTGACACAGAATTATGAAATTTAGCAGCTAGCATCTACTGGTAGTAGTAGTTCAGGAAAAAATTGAAAACTATACATATATGGTCAAGTAAATCGTAACAAATAATGGTCTTAAAAGGGGGGCAACATTTGAGATATCAGATGAAAGGGCTCTGGCTATGCTAAGCTTGAATTTGAGAAAAAACTCGAGACTTCCAATTTTTGTACAGAACAATTCGATGGGCGAGCTCGATTCGCACTTGTCCGGTTTTATTTATAGGACACGCCTAGGTTGTGTGATAGTTATTGGCAGACTAATTGACTAAAGATTTATTACCCTTATAGATTACTAAGTTTATCTAGGAAATGGCGAAAGTTGTAATAAAAAACAGCTTCACACTGATCCTGCACATAACAGGGTAGGCGGTGGAAACCTAGTGTTAAGACTCCGTTCTTCACTTTCCGCCGAATTCTGGAAGCATTGCGTGTTGAATGGCGGAACATTACGCCGCGCTTTGCCTCGACACCAGAGCGAAGAAATGAAAATATAAATTTACATAAATATTTTATTTCCTCGACGCATGAAACCCACAACCAGTCGCGATTACAAGCACACTTTGTGCCTCTGCGCCACGACTGGCCTAAAAAATAGGAATGTTAAAATGTATCTTTATGCCCAATTTAAAGACCATTGGCACTGACCGCCGTTTCATATCAGGTCATATTTCACAGGTCACTCCCCCCCCCACTTTCCCCTTCCCCACTCCCACCGCCGACGAGACCGTTTATCACTTCATCACACATATCAGACACTTTAATGGAATCAGTTTTAATTGGACAGATTGAGCGTAATACATATTGGTGATTGAGTCATGTAAATTATGTGTTATGTTCGAAGTTGATTTTCTTACATTTTTTTAATGTAAGTTAATAAGATGCAAGGGAAATTATAGGATTTAAAAGATTTCTTTTATATATTTTTTTCTTTCTTTGAACATAGAGGGAGCAAAAATACGTTTTCTAAAAATCTTTCCTCTGTATGGAAAAGCATTCTAAATGTGTATGTACTATGTTCAAATTCTTTTGACAGGTTAATTATATTATAAAATATATATTTTTTGTTAAATAAATTTAACGTTATCTTGACTCTATAAGGGAGACGCTGACTCGTAGTCGAACATTACTTCCAGTTCATAAAACAACCTAAAATTAATGAAAGCCTTCGGTATATTTTTCATATATGCTGTGTCCAAAAAATTAAATTAAAATGGCGAGAAAGTCGTTGTCGTCTCGTTCAAACTGGAAAAACATTTCGCACTTAAACACTACGGAATGAACAATTTGATGAAAATGACATGCAAAACTATGGATAAACTGAAATGGCAAATGTTTTTCCCTTATCGTATATTCTTCTTCCATATCCATTGAAATACGAGAGAAATCAGTGACGCTACTCCGTTTTTCGTTACTGTCCGTTCTCTACTATTTTAGAAACATTATGTATAAGTTGGAATGGAACAGGTAGAAAAGACAAGAGGAAACAAAATATTTTAAAATTAATCTTCTTTTTAAATTAAATTAATATTTTAATTCATTTTCTCCGTCGGCTATAATAAAATTCGGCAGAAAGTGGGGAACGGAGTGTCTTATGACTAGGTTTCCTCTGCCTACCCTGCTGTGTGCGGGATACAGCGTGAAGCTGATTTTAATTCTGTAATCAAACATTTATATTATTCGACATGTAGGTACGAATAATTCCCAGCAACTATACAAAGTATCGACGTACAATGAACAATTCAAAATCATTGAGTATTGTTATTAGCATAATTGGCTCAATTCGTGCTCTATTGGCAACTGATCGCCGATAGCGTTCGTTTTGCTTCAATTTTTGAGAGTTAGTTACGGTTTGCATGTTGTATAGTAAAAAGAAATTAAATCAGCTTCGCGCTGATCCCGCATATAATAGGGCAGAGGGAACCTAGTGCTAAGACACACTTTCCACTGAATTTTTCGAGGCATTGCGTGTTGAGTGGCGGAACTCAACGCCGGACTTTTGCCTTGGTGGCAGAGTGAGTAAATGAAAATATTAAGAAATAATAATCCATTCCCTCGAGTGGAGATCAAACCCACTACCGCCGCGTTACGAGATATTGAGTGTTGAGCACCGCTCAAAACTCAATAGCGAAAATTACGGTGGAAAGTGGGAAACGGTGTATCTTAACTCTTATGAGTTTCCTCAGCATACCATGCTAAGTAAAAACTTATCCTGTTTGCATCTAAATTGCTAAGAACAGCCTTTCGACGCTAACTGTTGAGAATAGGTTCCCTCCCCCAGGATGCAGGCTGCTTGCATCCAGCGACTTCCCGCGACCTTGCGACCCGCAAAGTAAACTATTTAAATTTTTAAACTAGATAATTTTATGCTTTTCCAACTTATCACTTAACATACTATTAAAAAGAATTTACAAATAAAAATACATATTTCAAATACTTCGATCCAATTCACCGGTCCCCACGTACATAGTCTCTAAAACGATCTACCGTTATATTAATCATTTGTTTTTACCTTCCGTTGCGTTTGTTATTTACTATTTACTTTATATCATATAGAAATAAAGATTCAAATCTGTTTGTTAATGCGAGTGAAGGAAAAATGGGAACGTCTCGTCTATTTAAGGCGTCCTCGATATGTATCGAGTTGCATATTAAGTGTTTTATATTATTACTTTGTCACCATTAATGTGGTGGTGGTGGTGGTAAAGGGTTTGGTTTACATTTGGGTTTTTTTTTAGGTTCACGCTGTATCCCGCTTGTAGTTAGGCGGAGGGAAAATAGTGTTCGTTCTCAACTTTTGTTGAGTGTCGAAATTTAACGTAGCATTTTTTTTCTTATCAGAGCGACGAAATATTATAATTTTCACTTGAGTGAGTCGAATCGAATAAACCGAAACGAAATCGAACCCATAATCGTGCGTATAGTCACAAGCTTTGCCACTGCGTCACGACGGACGGACGGACAAACGTTAATAATAAAAAAATATTACAGAATTCTTCATTCAGGATATGGATTAGAATTACAAACAGGATGCTGATAATATTTATCCAAACGAGGATGTTAATGACTATAATATTGTATCATTAGTACATGCAAAATCATTAAAGCGACCTAAGTATATGATTCTAGATTTTTCTTTAGGTATTACTTACATTTTACGCTTCGCTTTTCATCATATTAGATTTACCTAAAAAGAAGAGGTAAATGGAAGAGAAATAGAGTAACTCTATATCCATTCTCTTAGTTATATAGTCTTTTCCTTATTAAGAATTATCTGAATGATTTACAAAAAAAAACAGCTTCACGCTGTATCCTGAAAGAACCTGGTGTTGAGACACTCCGTTTCCTACTTTACGCCGTATTCTGGGGGCATTGCGTGTTTAGTGGCGAAACTCAACACCGCGCTTTGCATCAACACCAAAGCGAAGAAATGGAAATATGAATCTCTCTTCGAGTGGGGATCGAACCCACAACCAGTCGTTTTTACAGTCACACTTTGTGGCCCTACGCCACAACTGGCCTCAATGCTAGGTTGCTTACTTACTAATATTAACAATGACTTACAAGTTATAATAAAAGTAAATAATTCTAACAATAATTAAATGCAAATGATAAAATGTAAAACTTCTTAAGAATCGATTTGTCATTCTTTAGTTCCAACTTCTTCTTTTCAACCAAAAGGAAAAAAATAAGCATTTTAAGTATTAAAATTTTTCCTCATTTTCTTCCCCTATATGGGGCATAAACTCATGTGAATAACATAAAAACATTGCTATCATTACAACATTATGAAGTCTTTAAATAATATATAATCATTTTTTTAATTCAGCGGAAATATATAATAAGGAAGAGACTATATAAGTAAAAGAATGGATATAGAGTTACTCTATTTCTCTTCCATTTACTCTCTCTTCTTTTTATGTTAATCTGATATGACGAATAGTGAAGCGCAAAATGCGAGTAATGTATGGGACATCTATCTATATATATAAAAGGACTTGTGCTGACTGACTGAGGTAAGACGCACGCAGAGCCGTAACCGCTGATGGTAGAAACGTGAAATTTGGGCAGATGTTTATTTTCATATTCTGGACATCC
>DWQW01013271.1:0-10324 GCA_018249695.1 Heliconius erato demophoon | reverse complement strand
ACTTACATTAATACTTATTTTGACATTATCTATATTTAATTAAACCACAGGAATTTCTTTGTTTTCGTTACATGTTATATATTTTATGATTCACTGTCACCATTACAACGAAACATGCCTTGCCTACTCTTATCGGAAATAACATTTTCCTAGTAACGTTAGTAACTTCTGGCAACGTGTGATTTTAAGACATTAGATAAGAAATAGGTAAATAGCCTATTTTTTTTTTCTATATAGAGATAGTAAGGCGGCGTTAAATGTTTACTGTTTAAAACAGTATCATTGCATTTTCAAGATAATAATCAACACTTTTATATGATAGTGATCGGTATAAGTAAATAATAAATCACTTATATATTAGAACTTGTTTGAACTGGGCGCGATAGTTGGGAGTTCGAATTAATTTTGGAAGAACGAAAATAGGTAATGAGAGGCAAGTCATGACGCAAGGGCAACGTGCAACTGTAAACGCGACAGGTTGTGGGTTCGATTCTCAGTCGAGGAAATGAAAAATGTAATATTTTTAATTTCATCGCTCTGGTAACGATGTAGAGCGTGGCGTTGAGTACCGCCACTCTAAACGCAATCTTCTACACACAATGTCTCGTTTGAACGAAATGCGGAGAACAACTCGATACTAACTTTTCTATAGCCTTTCCAGCTATTCGGTAGAAAACATGGTAAAAAAAAGATAATTGAAAGATTTTCATTTCCCTAGTTTAATATTGCACAATGTGCAATATTTTTTTGGTTTAAAATTGGCTTTTAATATAAGTTTTAAAATACAATTGACTAGAAAATTAAATATGAAGTAAATTGACACTAAATTCTGTCGTAAAACCTGTATGATGCAGAACTACCTAATAATAAATATGGCGGAACTACCTATTAATAAATCGATACTGTCAAAGTATCAACCGACTCATATACCTACTCACATTATCAATAATATACGCTGTATACCGCACACGAGATCGAAGACAAACAAGAAGAATAAGAATCTAGTGTTAAGTCACTCCGTTCCCCACTGTAGGCCGAATTCTGAGCCCTGCATTTTGAGTAGCGGAACTCAACACCGTTATTTGCTTCGACACCA
Organism: Heliconius erato demophoon; assembly: GCA_018249695.1. Lineage (NCBI taxonomy): Eukaryota > Metazoa > Arthropoda > Insecta > Lepidoptera > Nymphalidae > Heliconius > Heliconius erato. Next base: position 9,228 of record DWQW01013271.1, on the reverse strand, counting down.
GAGCGAAGAAATGAAAATATTAAACATTTATTTTCTTCAAGTGGAAATTAAACCTGTCGCGTTTACAGGCGCACTTTGTGCCCCACGCTGCGCCACGACTGGCCTCTATATATTAATAATTGTCAATCAAATATATATATTCAATGATTGTTTAGTAATAGTTATGTTAAATCATACTTATCTCTACGAGCGTCGTGGGTTGAACAAGTTTTAGATTTGAAATCTGTTAAGTAAACACGAAACGTGATTTTCGAGTTACACCTTCGTATATTGCGCAGTGAATCAGCTTCACACATGTCCGACACCTTGCTAGATAATTGGAGATAACCTAAAGGAAATATATAAATTACTAATTTCTCTGCTCTACTTTTTAGTAAACAAAGTTTTTTTTTAATAGAGACTTATCTTTTTTTAGCTTCACGCTGTATCCCACATTTAGCAGGGTAGAGACACTTCCGTTCTCCACTTTCCAGTTGAGTGGCAGAACTTAACGCCTTGCCTCATTGCCAAAACGAGAACACGATAATCGAGTGGGAATCGAATCCACAACCTGTGGCGTTTACACGCCTGTGCCCCTGTGCCATGACTAGCCTTGCCTTAATGAAATATTAATATAAATTCTAATATACAAATAGTATAAAGGCTTAATAAACATTACATTTCCTAATAAAAAATACATTCGTCTCGAGATTATAACGTACGCACAGTTACGGCAAAAGAAAGTAGAAAATAATTAAGGCTAATAATATTATAATACAAGAAAGTAGAGTTGTTTGTATGTCTGTTACCCAATAATGCAAAACAGTTAATAGTTTAACAGATTTTGATGAAATTATATTTGAGGCCGGTCGTGACGCAGAGGCACAAAGTGTGACTGTAAACGCGACTGGTTGTGGGTTCGATCCCCACTCGAGAAGATGAAATATTTATTTACATTTATATTTCCATTTCTTCGCTCTGGTGTCGAGGCAAAGCGCGGCGTTGAGTTCTGCCACTCAACACGCAGTGCCTCCAGAATTCGGCAGAAAGTGGGGAACGGAGTGTCTTAACAATAGGTTCCCTCTGCCTACCCTGCCGTGTGCGGCATACAGCGTGAAACTGATTTATGTGTTCTTTTATCACACATTCTTAAAATTTATTTCCGGAAGACTACTACAGCTACTAACAAAATTAAAATAGGCTAGTAGACCAGTATTTTATTATTAGTGACGGTTATATTATAGAAATAATATTAGACGGCCTCGAGGTCTGTATCTGGTGTGAAGCATTAAAAGTTTGTGAGTTCGATTCTCGCTTAGGGGAATATTTTTATTTACACCAGGACGAATAGGTGCAGCTTTGATTTTCTGTTGTAAAATCAGCTTCACGCTGTATCCCGCACACAGCAGGGTAGGCAGAGAGAACCCAGTGTTTAAACTCTCCGTTCCCCACTTTCCGTCGAGTTCTGGAGGCATTGCGTGTTGAGTGGCGGATCTCGAAGCCGCGGATTTTCTGTTGTGTCCTGTTTTATTCCGTTTTTAGTTATGCTGTTAATGTTGACTACTAATATCTCGAAATATGCAAAAATTTCAAACTCTACTGCTCTACTTACATATGTATATTTCACTTTATATAGACAATATATGAAAAAATTAAATATTATTATTATTTTCATACAAAATACAGTCACAGTAACGATCGTTGCTAAACTAAATAAAGATAAATCTAGATCAACAGACCAACGCCCTAGAGGTTTTTGCACGGATATACGATAACGGAAAATCTCGGGATTAGTATAACGTTAGATTACTAATCGTTATACAAATTTTCCTCCTTATAAATAATTTAGAAATAAATAATTTTCTAAACTCTTTGCTTTACTGATATTTACTTGATAACTTTTATATAAGTACAAAAGCAAAATATATTCGGATTTCTTCATTCTTTAATATAAAAAAGTGCTAAGACACTCCGTTTGACCCTTACCACCGAATTCTGGAGACATTGCGTGTTGAGTGGCAGAACTCAACGCCGCACTTTGCCTCGACACCAGAGCTAAGAAATGGAAATATAAACAACACTATATAAAAATTTAATTTATTATTAATTATTACTTTAATTTGTTGAGCCTGAATCCATTTTAAAAATTTTAACATCCATCCATCTTTATAATTTATTAAAAAAAACCAAATCAATCATTGTAAAAAAAATATTAAAATTTTGATTGATTGACTTATATTAATGAAGTTTACTGGACATTCTCACGTCACGTGGTCTGAAAGAAGATACTTCAAAAAAAAAAAAAGAGTAATTCTGAATAGATTCCCTGCGGTCGGTCGACGTACCGCAGTAACGGCACCTTAGGCAATGGAAGCCTCGGAGCACGTTTATACTATATCGTTCTGATAACACAAGGCGTCTGTACATTGTAAATCGTTATTGACTATTGTTCTACGTAAAACTTATATTTTATATGTATATTACCACTAAACATGCGATTTCTCCTAAATTGGTGGAGAATTAGGAGTTGAACTAGGGGTGGACCTAAATGAGGGAATCAATAACCACGTGGTGCGGATGATACGTTAGTAATATAAAACATAAATGTTTGTCGTAGTGATTTTAAATGTAATAAAATAAGCCAGTCGTGGCGCAGGGGCACAAAATGTGACTGTAAAACCGACTGGTTGTGGGTACGATCCCCACTCGAGGAGATGAAATATTTACTTAAATTTATATTTCCATTTCTTCGCTCTGGTGTCGAGACAAAGCGCGGCGTTGAGTTCTGCCACTCAACACGCAATGCTTCCAGAATTCGGCAGAAAGTGGGGAACGAAGTGTCTTAACACTAGGTTCCCTCTGCTTACCGTGCCGTGTGCGGGAACGGCGTGAAGCTAATTTACTTATTTTATTTAAAATAAAAATATTTATAAATGTAAGAAAAATTATATAATGAAGAATTAAATAATATTAATAAAACAGCGCCTACAATTTGTCTCTTATTTAGTTTTAATTAACGAATTAAGTAGTAGGTCGCGATATCCGATATTAAATTAAATTGCAAATAAAAAAATATTTAACAACATTTTAATGTATGACTTTCCCAAACCAAATACATATATTGCATATCGTATCCGCGTCGTGTAAACGACCGCCAAGGATATTTTCACACGGCGTCTATCAACGGGATGTGAATCATATGACCATCGAGAGGACTTGATACAACCCAATTATTTACTTATATATAACTAGCTTATTCCTATATCTTTGTCTGTGTAGACTCTTAAAGCCTAGACACAAATAAAATAAACAAAACAATTCAGCATCACGCAGTATCCCGCACACAGCAGGGTAGGCAGATGGAACCTAGTGTTAATACACTCCGTTCCCCACTTTCCGCCGAATGTTTTGAGGCATTGCGTGTTGAGTGGCGGAACTCAACGCCAGGTGACTGCCTTGGTGCAAGAAATGAAAATATTAAGAAATAAAAATTCTTTCCCTCGAGTGGGGATTGAACCCACAATCGTCGTGTTACAGTCCCACCTTTGTGCCACTGCGCCACGGCGGCCTCAAGCTTAGAGATAGATATGAATATTTGTTTTATATTGAGTAGAAATTAATAAATGTTGTAAGGTCATGTTGTATATGGAAAGTGGGATCACATTTAATATATTATTGATCACGCGTTTACCGAAAAGCAGGGCACATAAAGGGAACCTAATGTTAAGACACACTGTTCTCTACTTTCCCTTGAAATTTCAAAGACATTGTGTGGTAGAGGTCTTGTGTGGCGAAACTCAACTTCGTCTACCAGAGCGAATTGAAAATAAATTAAATATTAATCAATATCACTTCCCCGGGCGGGAATCGAATCCGCTACTCTATTTACAGTCAGACACTGTATCGCTGCACTTCAACAAGTAATGTATCTATATTATTAAAATTGTTATATATATGTATCTATATCTACATATGAGGATCTCAACAAAGTTATCGTAGCAGAAACCCATGGAACTATACGCTATGGGAACAGGCTTAAATCTCATTTGAACTGATTATACAAAGTGCAGAATTGGATATCGCAGCCCTATATATATTACTATAATTATATTATTGATTAAGTAAATTATGCGTCGCAACACGCAACTTTGTTCATTATTGATAGCGTATTTATTTCTGTAAGTTTTACTTTTTTTTTGCTGCACTGTATCCCGTATATAGCAGGATAGGCAAAGGGAACCTAGTGATAAGACATCTCGTTCCCCTTTAAGTCGAATTTTCGAGACATTGCAAACACCGCGGTTTCTCTTGTTGTCAAATCGATAAAAATATTTTCCGAGTTGGAATCGAATCGAATCGTCGTGTTTACAGTCATATGCTCCTTACAAATAAAAAGATAAAACCAATATTTAAAAATAATCTTTTTACAGACATACATTAAGGCAAATTAATACATTTATTATAATACTTAAAAAAGATGTTCCATTGTAGGTACCGTCATTTGTTATTCATAATCAGGTTCAACTAAAAATAGTATACGAAACAGGTTTTTTGAAATATGCCCCGTGCCTTTGGGCTTGGTTCCAGAACAAAAAATTCGTAGATATGGTATCGGGAGTTCAAAAAAAAGGCCAGAGGCCAGTCGTGGCGCAGCGGCACGAAGTGTGACTGTAAAACCGATTGGTTGTGGGTTCGATCCCCACTCGAGTAGATGAAATATTTACTTAAATTTATATTTTCATTTCTTCGCTCTGGTGTCGAGGTTAAGCGCGGCGTTGAGTTCTGCCACTCAACACGCAATGCCTCCAGAATTCGGCAGAAAGTGGGGAATGGAGTGTCTTAACACTAGGTTCCCTCTGCCTACCCTTCTGTGTGCGGGATACAGCGTAAAGCTGATTTAAAAAAAAAGATAATAATGAAAAAAAAGCGAGTCGATGTGACCATACATCTCATTTATCTTTAATTTATGAAAGATGTAAAACATGCTATAAATATTTATTGTTATTTCCATTTTAATTTAATATAGTAGCAGCATCGATGAAATAAGGCAGTTTCGGTATGTGAACAATGGGTGCGGCTTCAAATCTTGTTTTGGGGAATGCTTTTTTTAATTGAGCCGCTTTTTATCAAGATAAATAGATAGATGAGTTGTTATATATCGTAATAAGTTCAGTAAATTAATATTTGCTGAACTTATTACGAGAACTGCAATTTTTTTCTAAAGAGAATTGTAAACTTGTAAATGTATAACTATTTATGAAATTCACTTTACTTTTTCTATTCATAACCAAAGGTGGTATGTATTTCAAATAAGCCATATCTTTATTGAGATTGATCTCATAACAAATGTTAATTTTAGATAACCTTAATGATTGTAACATATGTATATGATAAATATAAAACAACTTTATATTAAACTTATTTTAACTTAATTTTTATAGCTACACACTGCGTAATGTTAAGACACTTCCGTTTCCCACTTTTCGCCAAATTCTCCCAGCCATTGTGTGTTGATTGGCGGAGCTCAACGCCGCGTTTTGCCTTACCAGACCTAGGAAATGAAAATATTAAATATATCATTCCCCTGAATAGACAGATATAGAATTCAAACCCAAAACTGTCGCGTTTGTACTATTACTATTTTGCTCCTGCGCCACAACGGCCTCAAGTACCTAACTATAATTTCAAATATTACTCCTAAAACTTCCAAGCAACTTTTTTCATTTGTATCACGAAACAAAACAGTAGGTACGTCTGAGAGTCAATAAAGCTGAGACAGTGTATGTATGTATGTATGTATGTATGTATATATGTTCAACGAATACTCGTCGCCTTTTGTTTTGTACACAATATGGAAATATGCTCGTGTACATAGAAATGACTTTGAGTAAGAAGAAATGATGACTTCTTGTGATCTTTTTCTGTCATTATTATTATTAATCAATACGTATTATAAATTTATTGCGGTGTAGGAGCACAAGGGTGTGTTTGTTAATGGGACTTCTTGGCTCGAAATCGGCTCTGAGTTCGATCTCCCCTCGAGGAAATCAATTAATATTTCATCTCTTCACTCTGGCCCCAAGGCACAAAGCCCGGCGTTGAGTTCTGCCACTCAACACGCAATGCCTCCAGGATCCAGCGGAAAGTAGGGAACGGAGTGACTTAACACTAGGTTGCCTGTGTCTACCCTACGCGGGATGTATGCGGGATGCAGCGTGAGGCTATTTTATTTATTTATATAACGAAATTGTAACTCATCGCTGTCTGTACATGGAAGGTATATGACAATATCTTATGATTGTGGCCTTTATTAATACAATCCAAAACAATGTTTTTTTTTTATTTTGGTCTGTTTGTTTAAGCTAATCTAAAAATGGCTTTATCGATTTAAGTGCAGTTTTTAGTATTTAATTTTGGTATTTAAACTCTCTTTTGTGTTTGTTTTATATAAATCGCATTTTGTGCTTGTTTTATTTAAAACGATTCATAAATAAAAAAAATTGTCAATATAGAGAATTGCATGCGATAATTTTGCTACAAAATGTCTTATTAAATTGGCTTAACTTTATCTCTCAGTATATGGATATTATTATTATATTTAAAACCACAATGCTATTCGATCACGAATGTAATTTAGGCGGGCGAAGCCGCAGACGAGTGGCTAGTATAAAATATCCAGTGTAATGTTTAAGTATTTAATATAATAATAAATTCGATTCGTCTTGTGTCTGTTGTTTGCTTCAGTTTAACTAAACAGCTGAACTAAAGTAATTATTATTATATGGCATGGTGGAATATCTAAAATATTTCTTAAAACATCGTATATGAGATAACACATATTTATCGTATCTATATAGATAATCGAGATAATCTATTCAAAAATCACTTCTTTCTCCACTTACAAAACATTTCGTAATATTGAGTTTCTAGGGCGGAACTCAACGACGCGACGCGCTTTCACGAGACTGGGGGAACATAATAACGATTCCCTTGAGTAGAATTTGAACCCTCAACCACCGCGTGCAGGCAAAAAAGTCCCCAGCTTAGGATAACGGCGTCCTACTATTGAATTGCTTTTCTAATCTACACTTTTATAGATTTATATATTTTTGTCTTAGATTGAGGCCAGTCGTGGCGCAGCGGCACGAAGTGTGAATGTAAACCAACTGGTTGTGGGTTCGATCCCCACTCGAGGAGATGAAATATTTACTTAAATTTATATTTCCATTTCTTCGCTCTGGTGTCGAGGCAAAGCGCGGCGTTGAGTTCTGCCACTCAACACGCATTGCCTCCAAAATTCGGCAGAAAGTGGGGAACGGAGTGTCTTAACACGAGGTTCCCTCTGCCTACCCACTGCCTATTTTTATAGATTTATATATTTTTGTGTTAGATAATTCTCACAGCGTAGCCATTTTAAAAACACTCCTGATGACCTCATTCTCTGTTTACCGTTTGAATATACTACTATATTGTAGTTCCCGACAAAACAATGTAGTAAATTTACTCGAAGTCTATTATTAAACCTTATGTGAACGATTGATACTGTACAATACACAAAAACGCCCACGTATTCATCCATTGATTTTTGCTGTCTACTCAATATTCAGCTTGTGTACTTAACGGCCTTAAACATTTTTTTTAGTTTCATGCTGTTTACTGCATTTAGCTGGGCAGACAAAGGAACCTGGGAACCTAGTGTTAAGGTAGTCCGTTCCCATTAAGACACTTCCGTTTTCCGCAGCTTCCTTCTTTCCGCCTAATTCTGGAGGCATTGAGTGGTGAGTGGCGGAACTCAACGCTGCAACGATAGCATGCAATATGAAGAAGATAATGAAAAAGATAAATAATATTTAAAAAAACAAACTAATGAGCTATATGCCATTATTAATATGTAATAAAAAAATATGACAAAAAAACGTTTTGTCGACTTTATAATAAAATCGAATTAAATATCTACAATACATCTTCTATAAAACTCTTAATTATCTACATATATACACGGAAAGTTATTACATATATATTCTATAGTAATAAATAGCTTAATTTTATAGTTGCGATTCAATTATTATAAGTATGCTTCAATAAATACTGGTAATAAATAAATACATTAAATGTTTTATACTAAAAAGAAATCAAATTAGAAACATGCAACTAAAACTAAAAATATAGACATTATGAATCATATTAAAGAAAGAAGAATTGAAGCCAGTTGTGGCGCAGCGGCATAAAGTGTGACTGCAAAACCAACTGGTTGTCCTTCTAGAATTCGGCAGAAAGTGGGGAACAGAGTGTCTTAACACTAGGTTCCTTGCCTACCCTGTGTGCGGGATATAGCGTGAAACTGATTAATATATTATTATTAATTAAAGAAAGATAACACGAATAGAAATATAGCAAAATATCTCGACTAATGTAATAAATAGATGTAAAATAACTAACTAAATTATATATTTATAACTTTAATGTATACTTTGCTTTACTATTTGTACAATACAATGAACCCGTCGATAATGTTCATACACCTCTATTCTATTTACCCATTCAACCAACTTGTCTTAAAATAGAATGGCTCACAAGTATTTTATTAGACTTTGCTGTAAGAACAGCCACGCTAGTTTAAAAATATTTACTTAAAAACGAAACTTGTAAAATCGTTGTACTCGGCGTTTTCGTACTTAGCGTTGAGTTCCGCCACTCAACACGCAATGCCTTGAAAAATTCGGCGGAGAGCGGAGAACGGAGTGTTTTCACATAAGGTTCCCTCTACCTAGCCTGCTGTATTCAAGATACAGCGTGAAGCTGATTTGATTTGATTTAAATTTGGTAATAAACGTTATTTATTACAGCTCTAAAATAAATTCACCATAAAAGATGTACATATATTTTGCAAAATTAATGCATCACAGTCATTACAACTACATTATATCAATATAAAAGTAAATACATAATTTAAGCTCCATTTCAAGCACGAGCGTGCAATGTTTGTTTATCCAAGTGTACTAGAAATAAGTAGAAAATGAGTGAAGCCAAGCCAAGCTAAAAGTCGTTAAACAAAGGTAAAATATGAAAACTTATTTTAAATAACCACTTCCCGTCTAAATGAAAGCGCAATGACTTTTTTTTTTTTTTTTATTGTGACAATAATTGCGAAGTCAATGACATAATCGTCAACGGACGTTTCCAAATGAAATATATTATCTGTCGCATCTGGCCCGCATACATATAAACACACCCTGCTTTTTGCGTGAA
>DWQW01013270.1:0-10324 GCA_018249695.1 Heliconius erato demophoon | reverse complement strand
CACTCAAGCCTTAATACGCATGTTGATTGGCGTGAGTAAGGTGATATCGCTACCGGCACTGCAATTAAAGCAAACTGTCAGACTAATTACATTTTGGAATTATTATATTATTTTCAGTTTTCTGTTTTAATTTATTATACTGTTTCAGTTGTTTTCTTACTTCACTTTATTTACAAACACAAAGAAGTTATACTCGCTCTTGTTCTTCGCTTTCATTGTTACATTGAAAAGGGTTTTATATTTTAATATTGAATTTTCTTGAAGCTATTGATTCCAGATTCTTCTAACAATCGTCAAGAATTTAAAACTTTTCAGAGTACCCACTTGTTACAAATTACATGTCACTATTTTAGCTCAAATATAGTTAACTGAGAAAATGACACATGATATTATTTATTGTAGTTTAGTATTTATTTTATATTATTACGAAGGAAAATACTGTCGTTTATTCATTTTTTCTCTAATAAAAGAAGGAGGTTAACATTTCGCCTGTATTTTTTACTGATTAATAGAAAAATAGAACAAATATCCTTGCTCTAGTGGTGGAGCAAGTCAATTCATGTATTACGAGCTTTTAAATTTTGAACAATAAAGTAAAAATATTAAACAATAATATTATTGTTTAATATTTTTACTACTAATTTAGTCTGTAAAGTTATATAACTTTACAGACTAAATTCAACAATAATGTTATATGGATTTATTTCTTTGTTTTACACTTATTTGGATAGAGATACATATATTAATTAATATAAAAAATATGACTACACACTATTAGGACTGATCGACTTAAAGTCAAGATAAAATTTGGAAATATAAGTAACTAGGTTTCTCTATTCTGTTAAATTTGAAAAAAAAATGATTACTTACCTATACAAATAAATAATGTTATATCTGTCTATCTGTAATATTATAAAGTTGAACAGTCTGTTCGGTTGAACACGCTAATTTTAGTGACTATCATCGTCGGTTGTCAGTCTTGCATAGTTCACTTAATCATTACAGTGTAACTTTTGAACTTAACTTGAAAACATATTCAAATTATTTATATTTTTTAATAATACATTATAAGGTATTTTTTACGTACTACGAACGTACTCTGTTATTTATTACACCAGTCTATTATGCATGTATTTTCAACCCATTCATACCATAGAAATAAAACCTATTTTGAAACTAACGTAGTCCAGGGCCCCTATCTACTAATATAAAAAGAGCTTCAGCCTCCAGTTTCCCAAGCTATTTTCTCGATCATTACCGTCTCCCGTCTACCAATTTTTCATGTTAGACATCAACATGGTACGCATTAACACCTAATGACGGCCCATTCTAGTTCAAAGTGCTTGGCGATTGAATTTATTTGTGGAGCCTCTTCAGAGCTAGCTGAGATCTCGGGGAATATAACTTTGTTACTAGATAACGGTAACTAAGTGGAAAACTTGAAATAACGATGGTTTTTTTACGTATAATTTTGTCGTTGTTCGCTTTTTGTTATTTAAACTGATAAACCTTTTGTAGATAAATATTTGATTACAATAAATTTATTTTCATTTTGTCGGTCTGGTAGATAAATGAAAAATGGACTGTCTTATCACTAAGTTCCCTATGCCTACCCTGTGCGAGATAAAGCGTGAAGCTACAATAAATAATAAATCAGCTTCACGCTGTATCTCGCACACAGCAGGGCAGGCAGAGGGAACATAATTAAGACACTCCTCGAATGGGGATCGAACCAACAACCAGTCGATTTTTCAGTCACACTTTATGCCTCTGCGCCTCGACTGGCCTCTAGAGACTAAAAGTACTAAATAATTTATATATAAAAACTACCTATTACACATAATATTTACACAAAATATTTTTAGTAATAATGATTTTTATACAAAAAAAACCGTAATAACATAGTGCCAATATTTCTCACAGCAAGCCAAAGCAACCAAATTCGAGGTGTATTAGCGGTTTTGTGAAACGATTACGAAAATTCGGTATAAATTTTGTATCGATTCTCAATCGATATATGTAGAGATATTAGTAGTAAAGTAGAAATCGAACGTACAATTACCCATACAGTCAGACCCTCTACCACTGCGCCATAACAGCCACACTAAGATACAATATTTGCTATCGTGCGAAATCGACATTGACGTAGTTGTGCAAAAACTGTATAATTTGATGAATAATTGATAAAAATTATAGTTTCTAAGTATTCTTTTACTTAAAGACAAAGCAAGGTCCCACAACAATAGTAATCCAATACGGCCAGATAGCGAGATGGCTTTACGCTTGACGGACAGAAAATTTTGATTTAATTAATGATAATAATAATTTGTAGCAACCTTCTATTTTTTTACGTGTAATAATATAGCAGATACTTATTAAATTTATATTGAAATTTTATTTTTCCTAATTGCACATTTGTGTTAGATGTCGTTTATTTTTTTTTAGCTGTATCCCATAGCAGGGTGGGCAAATGGAACCTGTTAACCTAGTGTTGAGACACTTCGTTCCCACTAAGACACTTTAGTCCCCCCACTCTCCGCCAAATTCAAGAGACGAGTTGAGTGCTGGACCTCAACACCCCACTTTTGATTATCCAACACCTATTTTTTTAATGCAAATCTGTAGTTTCTGAGATAGCGTGCGTTTCTGTAGTTTCTGATATATCTAGCGCGTTTCACAAAACAAACTCTAGATTGATAACATTAATATAGATTTATTTCTATGTACCTCTAGAATATTAAAACACTGTAGGGAATAAAAATTTCGAATCCATTTGAAATCGAATACACTCTTTGATAACGAATCCAGTAGTACTAGTGAAGTTCTCTTTTTCATTTGTTTGGTTTATTTTATTTGATTATTTAAATAGATTTTTTTTTGTTTGATAGTTCATATCGAGAGAGGGAGGTTATATAACGTGTAGCTTTCTCCTTTTCTTTTATTTTAGCTTGACAGTGTATCCCGCACATAACATAGTAGGCATCCTGCATCATAGGGAACCTGGGACCCTAGTCACGTCACATTCCGTTCCCATCAATACTTCCTTTTCCCATTTTCCATCAAATTCTGGAGGCATTACGTATTGAGTGGCGGGACTCAACGTAGCTACTGTGTCAAATGTTTGCGGTCAAATTTTTTTTTCATTTAGTTTTAGTGATACACAATTCTAAATCGAACATATTTATATAAGATGCTATCAAAAATAATAATGTTTAGGATTAATTATTAAAACATATTTGTCTCTGGAAATCAAATGTCAAAATTATAGTACCCAAACCGGTAATACCAACTGAGTAGAAGACAATCCAATATTGTATACCTCACGATGTAACGATATTGTAAATCATGTATGAAATATTTCAGTAAGAACAAAGCGTACTTATAATATGTAGGTATTCGCTTTTCGCCATCGTGAAATTCATTGTATGAAAACAATGTCAATTTGTCAGATAGAATTTCTTGTCAATGATACAACATTTTGTTTTTGTGATATCTGAAATCAAAAATTTCGAAAATTTACATATAAAAGCGCAAATCAAAAGTTAATAAAACGTATCGTATAAAAACCAACATTCAGTTCCTCGCTTTGGTGACCGGTATGGAAATATGAGTGATTTCGTTCTCTAGAGTGGGAATCAAACCCTACAACCGCGTTCGCAGCTCAACGTTTGTGTCTCTGTGCCACGACGGCTTTATTAGAATATCAATTAAAAATAATTATTAAAAAAATATATATCAATAAGTATCATTTAGCGAAGAGCTATATCAATAAGTATCATTTAGCGCCTGGAACTTTCGACCCAATTTCATTCAAGAAGAACAATAATCAAAATCCAAAGATAATATATAAGTTTTTGGTGTATAATTATAGTTAAAAATACAACCTAGCTGTGTCAAATATATTAACAAAATCCCTTCGCTTATTTCGTGCTAGTCCCTTCTCTGGAGATAGTGAAATAAAATATAGGTGACATTTGCCGACAACGTCTTTGAGATTTATTTCTATAACTAGCTTCTTATATATAAAAATGTAAAATTTTTACATATTTTACCTTATTAATATCATAAATATGTAAGTAATACTAGAGATTGAATGTTTGTTCCATTTTCACATATAAACTAGAGAACTATTACTTATATAAATGGAATTTATACATCAGAATAACACATAGACTACAAATTATTACCGTAAACATTTTGAATAATTGGGTTGAAATATAACAAAAAGTTTAAGCATATAAATACATAAAAAAATATTTATTCGAAATAAATAATTCTATGAAAGTTTATTCCTTTTTTATCATAAGAAAATTTCAACATTTTTAAGTAAAATATATATTTTTATAATTTTTAGTCAGATTTGCTAATTTTTGCCTCCATACCAAAAGAAAATTAATAGATTAATAGAAAAACTAAACTAGTTAGTTTTTCGTTTCGCCTTAACTTCAGTAAGCCTAGTATATTTTCTTTGAACGAACCTTTCTATTTTAAGTGAAACCTTCAAAGGTTTAAGAAGACCCTTTGTAAAAGCGTGGGGACCTTGGTGTTTTGCCAGTGGCTTTATATTAAATTTTGTTACTGTAACATTTTTTTGTATCTTCGCACTGTATCCCGCACATAGCACGGTAAGCAAAGGGAACCTGGGAACCCAGTGTGAAGTAAAGTGACACTCCGTTATTACAAAAATATGACTGAATTCATATAAATTATTGTCCTAATTTTCAGTATGTTTTACAAAAATAATAAACTGTAATTCTACTTTAATTTTAACCACTAAACACCTATTATGATAACATTCGATATCCGATAAAACATAATGATTTAAGCCGATCATAAATATGTCAAAATTATCAAAAAATAACGTATCGACAACCATAAACATGTAATAAAATTTACGATAGAAACGATAAAAATTGTAAAAATTTATAAATTTATGAAGCGATATGAAGCCGATGTAAGTTATACTATCGAGTTAATTATAATATAATATTAATGGCGATGTATTGTCTACCCCATATTCGGAATACGGTATGAAGTTACCAAATTTTCTTATACTTGCGATTTGGACATGGATTCTAACAAGATATAATTTTAATTACAGTGACAAAATAAAAAAGTCTTAAGCACTAGATTGTTTTACATCAAGTATAATTACTAAAGATCGAAGAATCTATTACTGAAGATCGAGTGTGGTGGCGAGAATTGGGAAAGGCCTATATCCAACAGTGGATGATTGACGGCTAAAATAGAGACGTAAAATAGACGGCTAAAATCTAAAATAGAGGTCGGTCATGGCGCAGGTGCACAAGGTGTGACTGTAAAATTGACTGTCTGGTTGTGGGTTCGATCCCCAATCGAGGAAATGAAATATTTATTTACATTGATATTTTCATTTCAAAAAAAGCTATAATTACAAGAGAGAAATTTGAACCCATAATAACCACTACGTAATGAGGCAAAAACAGTCTTTAATTAATATTTTTTGTATTACGACAGCGAAGACCTTGGCTTGATTACTGTTTTAACTCTAGTCGAGCCTATTCCCACGAGCATCCATCCACCTTAATAAGAAGCGCTAAATATAACCTTACTAATAAGCTTTTCATTATTGTTAATTTCATAATAAATCATTCGTTCTATAGTTCGTAGGAAAGAAGACCATCGATTTACAGTGGATTTATATATTTAGTTTTTTTTTGCTTTTTATTTTCATTTCCCCACCCTTGAGTTAGCGAGGCGCGGTGTTAAATTGCGGTACTCAACACCCAATGTTCGAATTCGAAAGGAAAATTAAGAAGTGGGTTATTTGATTCTTTATACTTATCCTGATACGTAATAAAGTGGTATAATTTATTTTTTATAAACTTTTATATTATTTTAAATTCTTGCGATTACAAAATAAATATAACCCTAGGATTCTATTAGCTTGGATAATATAATATTTCTAAAAGTATGTACTTTTTTACATATTACATTATCCGAAAATTTGTGAAAAAAAAAATAATAAAGACTTTATGAGTCACGTTCACTTTAATTTCATGAAAATATCTTCAATACAGAGAAAATAAACTTTCTAAGTATAGAACCTCCATAACTCCCTTGCTGTAAGGGTTAGGGACAAAAAAATTGTCCACGCGAATAAAACCGTGAGCCCAGCACTAGTAGTAGTTCATAAAAAAGAACCCAAATATTAGGTTAATAGCGACCGCAAAGGCGACCTTCATAAATTATGTTTCATTAGCTTACGTCACGTTGATGATCCTTTAAATAATTCATTAAAATAAGTACAAACAGTGGTTTTTACGTTTACAACATGACTCTATATGTGTATATCAAATATATTATTATAGACGGATGTGTGGCGGGTGTGGGTTCGATAATTACATATAACAATTTTGGTTTACATACAAAACAAAATGTTTCCCGTAACGATTAGTAAAAGCGCAACGTTCAGTTCCGCTGCCTTGTCGCTAAAATGGACAAAAAATAAAGGTTCATTTCGTTGGGTCATTACACTAAGGCCCGTGTTCATAAATCGCTTTTAACTCTGAGATCGACACTGTATCCCGCTCATAGCAGATTTATTCGTGGCATTGTGTATTGAGTGGCAAAATACGAAGCTGCGCGTTGTATTGTTACCAGAGTAAAAAACAGAAAATATTGACATAGCATTTTGAGTGGCGGAACTCAGCACCGCGCTTTGCCTTGTCATCAGAGCCAAGAAATGGCGATATTAATAGATAATAATTCATTTCGCCTAGTGGGAGTTGAACCCACAACCACGATCGTGCCTTGCGCTACGACATGGTGAGGTGAGGTATTTTTAGATTATAATTTATAAATGAAAACAACATCTTAAGATCGATCTCAGAGTTGAGAGCGATTAATAAATACGGGCCCAGATTTATTCTGCTTAACTTGCTACAATGAAATTGAAAAATGTTTTATATTAAAAATAACAATAGATACTTATATATACACAATATAGAGTAGATATCGAAGTGCATTAATGCTACGCAGTAATGCAACACGGTATGCGTCTAATTAACACAGTTAAACTATGTTATTCAATTACGTTTAGCCATTTTAAATTATATTATTATATAATTTAAAATGGCTATGGAATAAACAAACTGACTAAATTATAATAATATGTTGAATTGATGTTCTTATTATCTATATTGTTTGTGACGCCGTCGTGGCGTAGGGGCACGAGCGTGCGGCTCTAAATGTGACTGTGCATTCGATGCCTACTCGGTAGAATGAAATATTTTTTTTTTACGCAAAGCGCAGCGTTGAGTTCCGCCACTGAACAGAAGATTCGGCAGTAAATAGGGAAAAGAAAAGTCGTAATGGAGGTTCTGGTTAGGTTCCCAGGCCCCTCTCTGAATGACCTTCTATTTATGTGTTATCGGGATACAGTTTGAAGCCAAAAAATTATTTCTTTTAATCGTTCAATGTTTAAATATTTGTATAGTATTTCTTTTTCTTTTAATTGTTCAATGTTTATTTGTATAGTTTATTTGTATAGGTTAACTTTCTTGTCCTTAAAAGGCTATGTTTCTCAAGGTCGGTCGTCAAATAAATATTAAATATCCTGGTTAAAGAGTCCGACTAGTACTGGACCAGTTATTTTTTAAAGTTATCAAATCAATAAAATTATATAAAAATGACAATAAATATTATCCACTTATCTAAAGCGTTTATTGTTGATAAAGCATAAATATCATTTTAGTTTATTTGTACATGAAAAATTAAACAAGTCCGCAACTATATTTTTTTTTATTTTCATTTTATCGTTCTGGTATACAGGTAAACGCGAGGTTAAGTTTCGCCACTCAATAAGCAATGCCTCAAGAATTTAGCGGAATGTGGGGAACGGAAGTGTCCTAACAGGCTACGAACTGTCCCGTACTAGGTTCCCAGGCTCGTTTGCTCGAGTTCACAGTGAATCTAAAAAAAGTTACATGAAACATGCGCCGTATGACTATGTTGAATTTAAACACGATGGTTGTGGATTCAATCTTTACTTAATGTACCCAACATTAGAGTTAGTTATCCCGTTACACTTAGACAAATATTTGTACCATCTATCACCCAGAATATTTTTATAATGAACGAAAAGCGGAGACCGGAGTGTTTTTCACTAAGTTTTTTCTGGCCTGTTAACAGAGTTGAAGATAAATATAATATCACTTTTCGGTAGGCTGAAAGTACTTAGTTATGAGACACTCAATTTATTCACTTTCCATCACTTTTACATTCCAAATCGAGAAGATGAAAATAATTCGTCACTAACTATCAGGTGATCCATACGCTTGCTTGCCTTGTTCCATTAAAAAGTGGTGGATTTAAACCCACTACCCATTACTCTTACACTCAACCGCTGTCCCACTACGCCACGACCTCAACTTTACTTAGTTAACCGGATTCAATATTATTCCTTTTATAAATTAAATATATAAAATAAAAGAAATACCCTACATTAGATCATCTAATTCATGAAACTATAAGTCATCGTTCAGATTGCATCACACAATGGCTGTTTGTTTTAATAGCATTATCTAAACAGACTGGTCGTTCAGTTGATGGCTTATAAGGTGTGACGTCATCATGTATATTATTATATTTTCTATAGAAGTGATTGTTCATTATGCATGTATTCAGTGTTATTATAGTAATTATGTACATTTATATCTTCACGGTGTATCCCGCACCTAGCAAGGTAGGCTGAGGGAACTTGGGAACCTAGTGTTAAGACACTGTTAAGACGCTTCCGTTCTTTACTTTCCGCCAAATTATAAAGGCATTACGTGTTGAGTGAAGGAAATCAACGCCGCGCTTTGCTTCATTGCCAGAGCGAAGAAGTGAATATATTAAATATTTTATTTCCACTAGTAGCAATCGAACCCACGACCTGTCCGGTTTACAGTAGCAGGATGATGCGTGTTGAGTTGTGGAATTCAACTCCGCGGTTAGTCTTGACCAAAGCGAGGAATTAAAAGTAATTAATTCCCGATGCGCCAATAATAAAATACGAATATATTGTGTTGTGGAAAATATATAATATTAATTAATGTATAATAATTTTAATTATATGTTTTAAATTAATAATTATTTTTAATTGATCATTCGATTATTTTTTTTTAATTCAACGTTAAGAATTAAACTGCGGATTATTTTGTTCAACAAGATAATGTGTAATACATAAATTACAGATGAAATAAAAAAACACAGGTCAAAATGAACTTTAAACGTTTTGAACTATAAAACCACATAGTGCTAATATTGCCAAAATCTTGTTACAAAGGCGTCGTATATCAACAAGACATTATTATACTGTGCGGTTTTAGCTACAAGATCAAAGAGCTGAAATCTATTCTTCCAAAGAAAAGGGATGTAAGACCAATTTCGTTGAGAATATCGCATATATATATATATATATTTTTATATAAAATTTTGTGATATTAATATATCATTATTATTTCTATACCATTTTAATATCTCAGGTTCCCTTTGCTACCCTCTCATATGCAGAATTCAGTGGAAAACCAAAAAGACACTAAATTTTTAATGTAAGGTTCCGCAATCGATTCTTACTCTAAGATCTATTATTCGCTTTTTTATATTATTTTTCATTGCTCCTATAAAGTAATAGTGAGCACGGCTGGAATATACTTAACTTAATTTAAATCTACTCTCTAACCTACTATTTATTAAAAATGGTTTAAGTTAAAAACTTACTAACTTGAAATATTACATGTCACGTCTCTATGACAACATATCCAAGCGCTATAAGTTATGAAAACTTTAAGTTTACACTCCGCCACAGTGAATCTTATACATAGTTGTGACAAGTCGTGTTAACTTTCGTTAAAATTATTGATAATAAATATCTCATCACATATAACAGAAAAAAAACATTTTTAGCTTCATCATGTATTCCGCAAATAGCAGGGCAGGCAGTTTTCTCTGTTTAGTGTTAAGACTCTTCATTTTCTATTTTTCGCCTAATTTTTTATACATTGCGTGTTGAGTAAAGTTTCTGAACTTAACGCCGCGCTCTGTCTGGTGCGAGCGAGAAAACGAAAATACTACTTTCAACCGTCGCGTGTACGGTCAAAAGCTGCGACTCATGTTATAATTTAATTATTAAAAATGTTATAATTTAATTACTTAATTGTTTAACATGTTATAATTTAATTATTTAAAAATTAAAATAACTAATTAAATTTAATATAATATTATTATATAAAATTTATAGAATATATAGTCTTCATATTTTTGGGTTATGTCTATTTTCGACTAAACGATAGAAACGATA
>DWQW01013269.1:0-10325 GCA_018249695.1 Heliconius erato demophoon | reverse complement strand
GTTTATTTGAAATATACAGCCAGTAGGAAGAATGAGGATCGCCTTTTGGGTATGTACGATTTAAAAAATATATATGTTTATGGTTTTTTTATCTGTGGTCAATAAGGTTAATTGTAATGTTTTTTTTAATTTCCATTTTATAATTTATTATTATTAAATTTATAATATTTTAGCTTAATAGGTTACAGTGAAAGTTGGTCGATTAATTTTATTAGTGTTTTTAAATATTTAATTTTCATATGAATATTAATGATTGGCTTTCTATTGGGGTTTTAGAACTCTACAATTTCCTTTTTATACATAAATAATAGTTTAATATTCATAATATAATAACAATATACAAAATGAGACAAATTTAACAATGCGCATATTTTTTTAATTTTGTATGATATCTATATAGAAATATAGTGAAAAATGTATAGAATATAATTATTATAATAAAAAATATTGTATGTATTACTCAATATCGATACATCCTTTCTACGTTGCGTAAAAGCCTCGGAAGTATGTCAGACAGCGACGTGGAATTCGCGAGCGGAACTTATCATGATGTTTTCCACTGATGATGAAATGCTAAGCTATACAGTAGCTATAGATTAAAATTATAATTATAATAAGACCTTGAAAATATACAAAACTACATAAAATATTTAATTACGCTACTTTCACTATGTGACTAAAAAATCATTTTGCATATTATACAAATACATATAACAAAATCCAAAATAACGGATTAATCAAAAAGAACGAATAAATTTCTTATAAAATTAACATAATTAAAGATTATAAAAGTGAAATTTTATTTTAAATGTATTTCAAATATGAATTTATAAATTTATAGTCTACACAAAAAACCGTAATCTCTTTGTATGGATATCGCCTTTATAACAACCTGCCGAGTGACGGCCAGGTGATATTTTCTCTTGTTTGTTCAACGCAATATGGACATATGTATACGTAACCAAAATATGTTTATAAAATTAACATTTTATTTATAATTTATTTTACATATTGAATTCAAACAACATATTTTAAATTTACATTAATTAGTAAATAAATTAAATTATTAAAAATTATACATACATAATCCTTACATATCCTTTGACGTCTAGCCAGTCGTGGTACAAACGTGCGACGGTAAACGCGCCAGGTTGTGGGTTTGATTCGCACTCAATGAAATTAATTATTTGATATTTTCACTCCCTTGCTCCTGAGAACCTAGTGCTAGGACCCTCCGTTCGCTTTAGGACACTTCGTGTTGAGTGGTGGAACTCTACACCGCTCTTTCCCTAGAGGCCAGGGCGAAAACATGAAAATAAATAAATATTTCATTTCCTCGAGTAGGGATTGAACCCACAACCATGATTTTACTCGATTGAGGGCGACAATACAAATATAATAATAATATTCTTTAAATTTTGTGTCAATACTCAGTATACTCGTACTTAAACAGGGTCGAGGACCACTTGTAGAGTGAAATTAGAATGTAACCCACCGTACGTACGGTGTCAGGAAGACATTGTATTTAATGTATGCAGGCCAATATACATTTCCTTTTAAATGAAACTATTTTAACCGGATTAATCGCGTATATTTGGTACTTTTATACATTTTTGGAAACCCGACGTTTCGAACACTTTGCAGTAGTCCGTGGTCACGGGTAGACTACTGCAAAGTGTTCGAAACGTCGGGTTTCCAAAAATGTATAAAAGTACCAAATATACGCGATTAATCCGGTTAAAATAGTTTCATTTAAAATGTGTAATAATCGTGAAAATCAAAGAACTTATTATACATTTCCTTTGTATATTTATACTATAAAATATTTTATTGCGTTAGTTTGAAAGATAGCAAGCATATATGGGTTTATTCTGATTTTTTTTAAACATTTGCACGTTTTTTCTCATATTTTAGGGTTGACAGAAGGAACCTAATGTTAAAATAATGCGTTCCATTTTTGATCCCTACGTACCGCCTAGTTTTCAAGATTTGCAGGTTCATTGGCATAAGTCAACGCTGTATTTTATCAATCACAGATGCTGTGCCTCTTTATCATGACGGTTTCCAACTAATAAGGCGACCAACTAAAAATAATGCTTAGTATTAATTATTTTTGTAAAATGACAATAACTATCACGTATTAGAGGAAAAAAATGAGAAAACTTATTTTCTAAAGCCGATTGTGCAGCAAACTCTTATTTGTATGTATAGCCCAAAAATAATGGATGTCCGTTTCTTTGTTCCCTTGTAACTGTCAAACCAGTAAACTGATTTTTATAAATGATACGTCTTTTGATTTACCTTGATGGCCCGAATGTTAAAAATTACGAGTATGTATATATATATCTATATATATAAAAGGACTTGTGCTGACTGACTGAGGTAAGACGCACGCAGAGCCGTAACTGCTGATGGTAGAAACGTGAAATTTGGGCAGATGTTTATTTTCATATTCTGGACATCCACTAAGAAGGGAATTTGAATAATTTTAACCCTAAAGGGATGAAATAGGGGTTGAAAGTTTGTATGGAAAAAAAAATAATCTGTACCGATTTTTATAAAATTTTAAATTTAGACTCTTAAAAATATTTCATTGAACACGTGTTTCATGGTTTTTAAGAATTCACCCCCTAAGGGTTCAAATAAGGGGCTGAAAGTTTATATGGAAAAATCTTTAAATTGCCACCGATTTTTATAAAAATTTAAATTCAGACTGTTAAAAATATTTTATTGTGTTGTCGTGAAACACGTGTTTCGTGGTTTTTTTTTAGAATTCACTCCTAATAAGCGGGCGAAGCCGCGCGCGCCCTCTAGTATATATATATATATATATATATATATATATATATATATATACATACTCGTAAATTAATCTATTTTATACAGTGAGTTTTGTTATGTTTATATTTCACTTGTGTACTGCAATTAATTACATTTTCTAATTTTACATCTTTTTTTAATATTATATGAATATAAAAATAATATTATAAAGCCATATATTACTATAATACCGAAGACCGTCGCCGAAGACCGTTAAGGCCGTCGTGGCCCAGGGGCACAAGGGTGTGACTGTAACGCGACGGTTGTGGGTTCGATCCAGACTCGAGGAAACAAATTCGGCGGAAAATGGGGAGTGTCTTAACACTAGGATCCCTTTGTCTACCCTGCAATGTGCGGGATACACCGTGATGCTGGCTTACAGAAGACCGGATGTAATGAAAATTATGTTTTAACAAAGCAGTGCATAATATATACATACATTTGCATAAACGAGCAGATTATGCATTATTTTGATTTCACAACGGTCGTCTCGGTGTCTTCTATAATTTGTGCGAAGAAAATGGCGTCGTAAAAAGAATTATCGTGTTATATCACGATTTTAATTGTAATTAGTTTTTAATTTAATAATTATAAATAATGTTTGTGGTTGGAAACATTTGTATTTTATACATTTTTCAAAAAGAGATATATTTAACAATATTTAAATAAAATAAATATTATTAATCATTTAATGTTTTTCTGCTTCTTCTTTTTCGCTGTATCCCGCATATAGCATGGTAAACAAAGGGAGACTATTATATTAAATAAATTCTTCTTTCAATTTTCGGGCTAAAATATCTTTAATGTACGAAAAATATCATTAATAAATTAAAACTTCTTTTTATATAAAAAAAAACATAAATTCATTTCCACTATAAAAAGTATAAAAGATCAATTTTAACTTAAGTCGTTTGTGGTATCTCGAAATAAGAGTAAATATACAAGATAAGCAACTTTTAAACATCCGGTGAGAGCAGTAAATTATCATAAAAACATCGATGGGCGTTGCCGAGGGTAACTGAATCCGGTCTTGACGTTAAAATTGTAGTCATATTTGAAAATTATAAATAACTAGGCCAACCGTGGCACAGAAGCATGTGACTGTAAGTACGACTGGTTGTGGGTTCGATTCCCACTCGAGGAAATCAAATATTTAATATCTTTATTTTCTCGCTCTGGTGAGGGAGTATAGCGCGGCATTGAATTGAGCCGCCAGGATTCCGTGGAAAGTAGTTATCGAAAGTGTGTTAATGGGAGCGAACTATCGTACCCCTAGGTTCCCCGTGCCTACTCTGATATGTGTGGAATTCAGCGTGAAGGTTAAAAAAATACAAAACGAATTAATGAGTTAGTACTAATAGTTCCTGAGCATATTGCGTTTAACTAAACAAATTTTTCAACTTCATAAATAACAAAAAAAAATAAAAAAGTATAGATAAAATATATGTAGTGTATTGGATAGATAAAAATCTGATTATATTACAGAATAACACAGATAGTTCTGATACAACGGCGTTGAGTTCCGCATGCAATATCTTCAATATTACCAGACAGCGAATCTGATTACGGTATTTTTTCTTTTTCCACCTAAGCCAAACAATGAGGAAGATCAGTAAAGATATGTTCATTAGATACAATCTTGAACTGTTAAAGTTCTCACGCGTATTGACGTAACCTAGCGGAAGAAGTAACTTTAAATGCCTAAAAAACTGACGGAAACTTTTTTTTTGTAGAAAACGAAAGCTTATCGCGGTCATCCCTAACAGGAAATTAAGCCGCAGGTGTTTGTTTTTTCTTATTCAAATGACCTTCATAGAAAATGCTAGTTGAGTAAATTCTATTTATATTAATACTTGTCGTCGCAACGTGGACTATACGTCTTTGTTTGCTGAGACGTGATATGGAGTTTTTTTTCCACTCCCGTAATAATTTCAAGAAATACTCTTTTAACATTCCCTTATGACATATAAAATTTTCATCTGATGAGAAGAAAGCACTTGGACGGTTTCCAAGAGGCGCGGGTTCAAATTTTCATATGTTTTCTAAATATATTTTTCTTTCCCAACTGTGTAATAACACTTTAAAAGTGTCAAAATATTCTCTTCTAATTCGTAACTTACAAACATGCTAAATATCAACTTTTTAAGTCCATTGGTTTCATCTGTTGTCTGTCTTTCTCTCAGTCACTCAAGAAGCTTTTATACATACATGTGTCACTTTTTATTCTCTTCGTAGAAGTTTACTTAATGACCTACGATACTCTATTATATCGCACTTGGGGTAATGCTTAATCTTACACCATGGGCTCTCATTAGAATAAAATGTGTTTTAGGTTCCCTCTGCCTACTATGCATGGTATTAGTAGCATTACTACTATTAATATTAGGGACCTAGTGTTAAGACACTCCGTTTCCCACGCAATAGCAAATTTTCGAGACATTGTGTCAGTGTGTACCCTCGGGTACTTTGCTGAATTTTGTCTTCTTACTAGGCCAAGGAAATAAAAAAAAAGGTTTTCCCTTAAGTAAGAATCAAACTCACAACCGTCGAATTTGCAGTCACGGCCTCAACTTATCTTTCTATATTCATCAAAAATACATGAACATCAAGAAAGTTTACCATCACAATACAAAAAGTGTAATATTTTTTTTCTTTTTGTTAGACTGTTGTCCATTGGACTCGGTTAAACGACGATCGGCGTACCGTTAAATCGGAGTTACGTGCGATCGGTACCGTGTCGCTCCAGTTGGAAGTCAAGGCCAGTGCTGAACGCCATTGAACCTTTTTACTTGAACTTGAATGAAAATAGTATTGTTTGTTTGTTTGTTTCTTCTTTTAACTAGTGTAGTTATCACTTAAACTGAGGATCGATCGTTTTAATTAGATTAGAAATTAAATTTTGTGTTCCCTTGCAAAAGTATGTGTGTATATGATTAATTTTAAATATATTCTTGTAATTTGCATTGTTGTATTTAAGTTTCATTCTAATAATAGAACGATGTATGAGGTTTTTTCTAACAATATCGTAGTTTGCATTTTGCCGAAATCTGGAGGCATGGCGTGTTGAGTGGCGGAACTCAAAACCCTGGTTTTGTCTCGTTACTAGCAAGGAAATATAAAAAAAATAAGTTCTTCAGGTGGAAATCAAGCCCACACTGCTCCACGACTAGCCTCATTTACATATTTCAAGCAAAAATATATTAAATATATTAAAAATTCAATAAAAATAAAAGTTATTTGTACTCAAAACAAGCGAATAAACTTGAACACGCCCATTCTGAACACTGTCCAATTTGAAACATCAGCATTTAAATATTATAAATATTAAAAAAAAAACCTGCTTCAATGTGGAAATTATTCAAATGTGACTCCGTCATGGCAACGAAAGTGTAAAATCTGAATAATTCGACTTTCGACGTTTATACGTAATATGTGTGTATCTATTCATGCCACCGTTTGTGTTTACACGGACACGTTTTCTTAATGTTTTCATTGAATTTTTAAACGTTGAATTATAAAGGAGTCTTGATTCTTATAGTATGCGTAAACAGAAACTGTGTTTTATATAGATGGTTAACTTTACGTTGCTTCCTATCTAATATGATTAGGATTTTTTTGTAAATATATTTAATTGAGGCCTGTCATGGTGCAGGAGCATATGCGTGTGTACTGAAAACGCGATAAGTTCTGGGTTCGATTCCTAATCAGGGAAGTTAGTGCTGAACTGCTACCGTCGAAATGCCAAAGTAAATAGACAAAGAAAAACAACAACACATGGAGAAATGAAATATTTAATATCTTAGATCTGGTAGTGAGGCAAAGCGAGTCAAAGAGAATAGTGAACGGAGTGTCTTAACACTAGGTTCCCAGGTTCCCTCTGCGATATACAGCATGACGCTATGAAACAAACAAACATACAATAAATAACAAAAATAAATAAACGAATGTACAATATTAGCTACCTTTTATTCCTTTGAAATACAATTCTTCAAGATAAATTGAGCCAGGATTCAAACGTCCACGTACCATCTCATGTATAGCTGCATATCACTTAACCAAGCAGTTCAAAGGAACCAATGTTACACACGTTATTCAATCCAACCACGTACACAACTGCCCCATAGCTTTCCGTGAAAGTCCATAATTCGCACATATTTGTGAACCACCTTAACATCTTCTATAAATATAGACTCTATTGCACTTGTAATAAGAGCGGAATGCTAACTTTTACTTTTAAATGTAAACAATTGTGTCTCTATAATGTTTGCTTATTTGCTTTGTGGAGGCTGTATTGTGTAATGTTTTGTGTTTAAAAATTACAAATGCTATCGTAGCATAGTTGTGAAGTTTCTGACTAATATGAAATGGTCGTAGGTTCAATCCCGATTCAGGATTTATTTTTCTTTTAACTTCACGCTGTATCCCGCTTGTAATGATGTACAAGGAAAGCGGAGGAAACTTAGTATTGCGACACTTCGTTTTCAAAGCACCGTCCAATTTTAAGAGCATTGCGTGTTGAGTGGCGGAAAGCAACGCCACGGCATGTCTTGAAGCGGCGAAAAGCTTTTTATATGATATTTACATAATATAATAATATCTATATAGTTTTATAAAAGACATCATAAGCATTTAATGAACTCGGCAAATACATAAAATAACTATAAATCATTTTGTTCCTATTCACTTTATATTTTTTTAATTAATTTCAAACAATGCTATGGCTATAAACTTTCTAAGCTTAGCGCGTTTATATCTCATTATACAATATAGTTGAAATGGTATATTAGTACTTCGAAAGTTTCATATTTTTCCGCATAGCATAGGTTAGGCAGAAAGAATCAAGTATAAAGATATTTCACATGGGACGTAAGAACGAAGGCGCCCAGGAAGCCTTTGCCCACCCCAGAGTAGCTTGGACCACCCCCAGAATTTTTATTAACGATAAATAAGCTTTAAATATAAAAAAAATACATTAAAACAAAATTAAAATATAATTAATCAGTTCGAAACTAAATTCAGAACGTCCCTAATGACCCTAGAAAAATATCTAGATTCGAGGTATATTCCGTATTCCGCTTTCTGCCCAAATTCGATACATAGCGTGTTGAGTCGCGGAATTCAACGCCGCGCTTTGTCACGGTAAGAGGTGGAGATTAAAATGATTGGAATGTAATCGTTTCCTCAAAGAAGATCGAACTTAAAGTGATAAATAACTCTATTATGAAACTATTTGCTATTTAAACTTATAGTTCCATAAGAAGTGAAACTCAATGTCAAAAATGTGTAAATAAAGCGCGATGCATCTAAATAATTGCGCGTTGACTGGCGTAACCCAACACCTCTTTTTGTCTTGTTGACAGATTGAGGCCAGTTGTGGCGCAGCGATACAAAGTGTGACTATAAAACCGACTGGTTATGGGTTCGATCTCCACTCGAGGAGATGAAATATTTACTTAAATTTATATTTCCATTTCTTCGATCTGGTGTCTTGAGGCAAAGCGCGGCGTTCAGTTCTGCCACTCAACACGCAATGCCCCCAGAATTCGACAGAAAATGGGGAACGGAGTATCTTAACACTAGGTTCCCTCTGATTACCCTGCTGTGTGCGGGATACAGCGTGAAGCTGATAAGATAACAGAGAGAGGAAATGAAAGTAGTTCAGTACTTTGAGTGGGAATTGAACCCACAACACACGGTTTCCCCCTGCTGCTGTTATAGCTTTCGAAATCTCCAGGCTTTAAATATAATTATAGTAATAACCACAATATAAGTCTTATAAAAAGAAAATTTTAAGCTTAAATTATAATAATATATGTTCATATTGTATATTAATAGAACGAACAAATGATGGAAATGAAAGTCATGGATATGACTTCTAGAGACGACGGTAAGGCGGTAATAAAATTAAACATTTAGTTAAGCGTATCCATAACGGATTAAGATAATTTATGAGATATTCATTTGGAAAGTGGGGAACGGAATGTATTTACACTAGGTTCCCTCTGCCTACCCCAATGTTTGCGGGATACAGCGTGAAGCTTATGAGATATTCATGTTTCTAATAAAAACGTGATGTTTTGAGTAAATTATCGTCCTCTTCCATAGCTACTTCCCGGATATACCTACTTCCCGGTACCGAATCCTTCACACTCTATAAGATTATAGTATGGTAGGCAGAGGGAACCTAGTGTTAAGAAAATCCATTTCTCACTTTCCGCCCAGCTTTTGGGACATTGCGTGTTGAGTGGCGGAAGTCGATGCCTCGTTTTATCTGATTACCAGAGCGAAGATAATCCAATTATTATTTCCCACGACTGGGAATCAAACTCACAACTGTCGCAATTATAGTGTTGTAGGTACTGCGAAATCAGGACGATCTTATTGTGTTACTTTAAATATTATAAGTAACTATATATAAGATAAAAAAATATTATAAATTTATATATTAAAACAAGTTCATCTACGCCATAGCTTTAAGTTTTATAATAAATATTTAGAACTTATATTTTTTTTACCAAAAAAAATTAAGCCAGTCATTATGCAGGGGCATGAATGTGTACTGTAAGACTGTAAGCGCGACTGGTTGTACGCCTCCAGAATATGGCAGAAAGTGAGGAACGGAGTGCCTCTACTAAGTCCCTCTGCCTACCCTGCTGTGTGCGGGATACAGCGTGAAGCTGAAAAAAAAGACAAAATAATTAATAATTCAAAACTATCAATCACAGTTATATCACATCAAAATATTCAATATCATATTATAAACGGTTCTTAAGAACTACACGGATAAATGTCGAAATTAGATATGTGACCACATAATGGTATGAGCCGTGTTGCGTAAGACATGAGAGTAAAAGTAATGATGCGTTTTTACTTTTAATGGTTAACTACCTTATGTCATAATTAAAACTAGTCAAGTAAAAAGTATTTTTTGACTTCACGCCGTATCCCGCATATAGCGGGATGGGCAGATGTTACGTAGTGCTAAAAAGCTCTGTTTCCGCCGTTTCGCGTAATTTTCGAAACATTGCGTGCTGAGCGGTGTAGCTCAACGCCGCGCTTTGTACTATACTAAAGTTGAAGGTCGTTATTTAAAACCCACCAATGTCTGATTATAAGTATGGCAAGGCCGGCAACGCACCTGTAGCTCCTCTGGTGTTGCACAGGGTCGTGGGCGGCGGTAATCACTTATCATCAGGTGACCCAAACGCGCTTTTGCCTTGTCTTTTCCATAAAAAAAACTATAAATCAAATAAGATGTCCATTACCGCCTTACATAATAAATAATTTCAATTATATTACAGAATCCAGCAAAAAAACCCGGTAATTTTTATATATACAGATGCAAGCAAACTCATCTAGAAGTCATTTGCACGCGACGTCCGCTTAGGAGATATTCTAAACACATTATTTATATTAAAGAAAGGAGGTTAATTTACTATAATATTAACTTGACCAACTTTGAAATTCGATTGCGATAAAAAGACGATTTCCGCATTAAAAATGTA
>DWQW01013268.1:0-10325 GCA_018249695.1 Heliconius erato demophoon | reverse complement strand
GACTTTATACACATTTATCATATTTATGTCAAATTACAATAAAATATACATATAATAAACCATATATAAACCTTCCCTGAGAAATACTCTACCTAATGGTGAAAATCGCATCAAAATCCATTGTGTGGTTTAGAAGAAGATCGCTTAGAAAGGCCAGACAGAGACGAAATGCGTTCTTATTTTATAAGATATAGAGATTATGACATAAGCTGACAACTCTAATATCTCACTATTTACTATATAATTGCTATACTATATTACAAAGAATATTTAGTATATTTCCAAATGTTTCATATATTTTATGAGATGTGAAACAGAGTGAAGCTAGTGACACGTTGAATTCTAGCTACCTAACTTACTTAAAACTTTGACTAACAAGAACAAAAATTTATTTCATATAAAGGGTAACAAATATTGAAAACCATAGCGTTCAGTTAGATACGTTGTATCTTATTTATATCTAATTATCTTATAATTTATCTTATAAGTTTCACACACAGCAGGGTAGGCAGAGGGAACCTAGTGTTAAGACAGTCCGTTCCCCACTTTCTGCTGAATTCTGGAGATATTGCGTGTTGAGTGGCAGAACTCAGCGTGCTTGCGCTTGTACTCGACACCAGAGCGAAGAAATGGAAATATAAATTTAAGTAAATATTTCATCTCCTCGAGTGGGGATCGAACCCACAACCAGTCGGTTTTACAGTCACACTTTGTGCCCCTGCGCCACGACTGGCCTTATAATAATGTAAAAAAATGTGACTTACTTTACAATGATATTATTTTAAAATTTCAGATCATACCAATATTCTTTGACGCGGAACGTACTGAGGATAGTCTAAAGAACGTCCAACGAGTTCTTGGTGTATTCGAAACATACTTGGAGAGATTGGGGACCAGCTATGTAGCGGCTGACCACTTGACCATCGCTGACTTTCCCCTGGTCAACTCCACTATGTGTTTGGAAACCATTAATTTCGATTTCAGCAAGTATCCAAGGGTAAGTAGTATGAATTTAAATTTAATTTATTCAGAATGTGTTATTTCGGAAAAAATTGGAATAGGTTTTTTTTTAATTGTTTTAATTTTTTTAACTATTGGCTGCAAGGAATCTGCATATATTATGATATATATGAATTATAAAATGATATATATGAAGCTTAAAAAAATCTTTGGTAGTTAAGCTTGCTTGTGAGATTAGTCTCACTGGAATAAATAACTGATTTAAATTGAATAAATGTTTTTGTGTCGGATCAGAAATACTATGGGCTATATATTAAATCGTTTCTATAAAACCTACTGTACCCATCTACGTAGAGTAGCCTCTTATATGAGTCGCTTTGTAAAACTACAATTAGGTTTCTTTTCAATGATTTTTCTGTCTTTTTTGTTATTAAAATTTCTTTTAATTTAATCAAGACATAGTTTTAAGCTTTTAAGAATGTTAAATTAATGCAATATTAATCATTTCTTAAATATCTTTATTAATTCTTAGATTCTACTTAGAATATTATCAAATTAAAATCGATTAGAGCTTATCGCTTTCCAATATCATTTCTATGTATTAATACTTAGATAATAAAATATAATCACATTTAACGAATCATAACATAATTTAGTGCTTACTATAAATAAATAAAACAAAAAAAATTACAGATCCAAAAATGGTACAGCAATTTCAAACAAAACCATCCCGATCTATGGAAGATATCAGAAGACACTATGAACATTATTCGCGCGTTGGTCGACAACCCTCCGGACCTGGCGCACCTCAACCACCCCTTGTTTAAGGCACGCAAAATAAATAAGTGAATATATATAATATAATGTAGGGAACGGAGTGTCTTAACACTAGGTTCCCTCTGCCTACCCTGCTGTGTGCGGGATACAGCGTGAAGCTGATTTTATTTATTTTTTATATAATATAATAATGTTTGTTTGTATAGTTTGTTGTTTCATTGTTATTGTCCTACGCACTTCTTCAAGTAGAACAGACAGGCGTTGGAGCAGCAGTCCTTATGATTCATGCACTGAAACAATATATTATTTATTACTATTGTACCGTACGTTTTTATTATGTAAATACTACTGTTTGACCTAAATTTTTCATAGTTATCAGTTCAAATTGGCAACCGACTTTTAAAAATATTTATAGGTATGTAGGTATTAATAATTTTCACATACTTTTAAATTGTGTAATGAGTGGACAAGTTTTTTTTTATATGTACGAAACACTAAAAATGAAATGACGTATATCTAACGTGACCATTTTTCGGTCGGCTCAAAACTGGACATTGGAGGCTTTCGTTTTTTAGGGTGGCTTTCTTTTTTTTTTTTGTTAGGTATAATTAACACTTTATAACTCCGAAAAAACGGGACATTTGTACTTAGATCGACACAAAACGAGACATTGTAAGATGGGTTTCGTGTTTTTAGGGGTGTGCTTTCGTTTTTTTAGATGGGTTTCGTATTTTTATTAGAATAACTAGTGCTGTCGTTATTTTTAGGTTTAATTGACAATTAATAATTTAATACTTTAGGTTTTTTTTAAAACTAGCGTACCTACTGTGAAAGTCATGGAAAAACTTGTTTCGATCGATCAAATTTACGTGCCATTCCGAAAAAACCGGAGACTAGTACGTCCCGGTGGCAATTTTCGGGACACCGGGACACAAAAGCGGGACCGTCCCACCAAAACGGGACGTCTGGTCACGTTACGTATACCTAGATTTGGTTGCATAATATTCTTTTTCCATCTTTTTTTTTCAGCTTTATATTGTTTCCTGCATAAGAAGGCGCCGAAATCTAGATGCATTGCGTGTTGAATGGCGGCACTCAACACTGCGCTTTGCCTTGTTACCAGAGCTAGGTAATGATAATATTACATAATTCATTTCTCCGAGCGAAAATCGAACCCACAACCGTCACTTTTACAGTCATACGCTTGTGCCACTACGCCACGATGGCCTGAAGAGATAGATAGATCTTCTTTTTTTCAGCTAAATAGAATAGACATTTTCTTTCCTTAGTGGAATAACATTTGAGGAAAATTAATTAACACCTTTAATATTATTATAAGATCCCATTTTAAATTTAAATGCAGAAAATTAAACAACATTATTTACTTTAGCATACTTACACTTAGCGGACATTGACACGAAACTTAATGCTTAACCTGATTTGGTATGATCAGTTAGCAAATTTTATATTTATGTTTATAAATTACTAGCGACATAAACGCGGCTTGAACTTATTGTTTTGTTATATCCAAATTATACAAAATCTTTACATAAATTATATCTTATATATTATTTTGACGTATAAGCTACATTACCGTGAAATTTCATCTTAATCAGTTCAGTAGTTTTTGCGTGAAGTTAAACAAACATTCATCCTCAAACATTTATAATATTAGTAGGATCATACACAACGGCAATGTGAGCGCGCAAGTGACCAAGAAATCAATAACAGCTGCAAATGCAAGGCACATACCTGAATAATTTCAATAAATAAGCATAAGAATTTAAAATAGTTGCAACTATTTTACGATAAAAGAAATTAAATAATAATAGTTACGTTGTCTTAATATAAAAGGAAAAATCTATCATTCTAATTGACCTTCAATAAGACCTTTTAATCTGAGAAAAATACTGTATTTATGTCTTATATGTATCTAACTTATATTTTATTTCCTTATTACATTTTTAAGCTATTAAATAAAACAATGAAACAAAATAATAACTTACAAATTGCCCCGGCTTAAGGCAGTCCACTTTCAAAGTTACCTCCGAGACCACTTCCGGTTCCACCAACTTATTGTCAACACCATCTTTAGACAAGGATTCTGGGATATCCTTGACACTATCAAAGCTCCTAGCTTTTATTAAATAAGTAGAAACCTCGATGAGTAATATGGAGGAAATTATTAATATAATAATTGAACGATTCATGTTTGTTTAGTTAACTTCTGACAGGTCCCGTTGTAAAGTGGTCACTGGTGTGTGGACAAGCGTGAGCTGTGTTATATGTAAGCTGCCGATGTCTCACTTACACTACACCCGCATACTATTACTGTGCGCTAAGCAATATCGATAAAAACAACATTGCTGTTGATGACACAGGACGATTGTTTTTTTTTTATTATTATTTATTCTTTATTTTTTTTCTTTTAATATTATGTTTTTTAAAAATATATATATTTATGTTTTTTTCTGTTTTGATATAATTAACGAGGTAATAACTTTGTTTTACAGTTTACTCTTATTTAAGAAGCCACTCGTGGCGCAGGGTACAAAAAGTGGCTGTAAAGGCGACTGGTTGTGGGTTCGATCCCCACTCGAGAAACTGAAATATTTATTTCAATTTATTTTTCCATTTCTTCGCTCTGGTGTAGAGGAAACTAGTAGAGAGCGCGGCGTTGAGTTTCACCACTCACTATGCAATGCCTTCAGAATTTCAGGAACCGGAGTGTCTTAACACTAGGTTCTCTCTGCTTAACCTGTTGTGTGGAGACAGCGTGAAGCTGTTTTTTTTTAAGATTCGCGGCTTCGCCCGCTTGTTCTACACAACTATATTACTTTCGTGATGTACCATATCATTTTAAAATCATACATTCATCAACTTTAGCTAAAAGCTAAAGTTTCAGCCAATTCCATAAAACACTTATTTTGTAGCTATATTATGTCATTCTTTATATTGACAAAAACTTTTTATTTATAAATCGATGTAAATAAAACAAACATAAAAGTTTACCAAATTATAACGGTGAAAACTGCACTAATAACGTTTGAGACGTTTCTGAGGTTAGTGTGAATAAACGCGCTGACTAACAGGCAAAAATATCATTGTTACCTTGTTAATCAAACAAAACTTTTCTCATTATAATATGTTCCATGTACAGACATTGATCAGTTACGATTTTTATATAAGTATAGATATAGATTATCTCCTTGTTGATGGAATTTTCAAAAAAAAAGGAAAGGAGAAAAAGGAGACTAAATTGTCTTGACACTAGGTCAATCCTGCCTACACCGCCTAACGCTGGATATATCACATATGGAAACTTAAAAGATACTTTAAGATGTGAGAACATGTATTCTCGAATTAAGTAATATTAGTTTGAATCACACATTGTAACAGGATAAAGTTTGAAATTGTAGCGTAATAAAATCAATTTATTATGCAATTTTTATATAAAATTATTATTAAGCTTAAATTAATATATCGAACAATCAAACGTTAACAATTTCGATATAAAAAATTCTACATGACTGCCTCTTTAGAAAAAAATGGGATTTTTTTCAATAGCATCGGTAAATAAAGAAAAATAGATAAACACAATTGTAACTTTCATCATGTCGTGTTAGATTAAGTTAGTAAGTGGCAACTGAAATGAATAACTGGACTGTCTTAAGCAGATATTGTATAAATATAGAAATATATGTATGTAATAACATAAGTCTAGTTCTAGGTAATATGTACAGAAAAAAGTATTAAAAAAAATGTAAAAATAACAAAAGGTACCATAAGTCTGTAGTGTAAGTAAGAATTAAAATTTAAAAAAAAATCTTTCATCATAAAATGTGCTGCTCTAAATCTATAAAAGAATCACTTAACCTAACACCCGTATCAATATACTAACGTACTTGCATAATTACACTAAAAACAGATATTACTATTTCACGAAATTATAAAAGGAAAAAGCTAACAAAATCCTTTCACACTAGCGACTACTTGTAATTCTTACCAGGAGTATCACTTTCTAATACCTACAATAAAACCCTATTAAATAAAAGAGAAAACTAAAAAGCATAGAAGGTGAGTGACAATAGGTTTAAGCGTTTCTTTTCCTCATTGAATTTATACTAATATAATAAAGCGGAAGAGTTTGTTTGTTTGTTTAAACGCTAAGATCTCTGGACCTACTGGTTCGATTTACTTTCTTTTTGGTTTTGGCTTGAGCCACACGCCGTGTTCATCAATATATTGGAAAATGCCGCATAATGAAAGTGTTATGGTGTAGGTGGTATGCGATTACATTAATAAACAGCCATATAAATAACAAGGCAATTACACGTATCGGCAACGTCAAAGGTAAACCTTTGTCAGGCGCCTAATGTTTAATATTAAAAAAACTTAGTAACGTCGGTTATTTTTTTGGGAAACTAATTTAAATAGTTAGTAATTTTATCTTTAAAAATCTCAATCACTTTTCAAATTGCAGTTTAATAAAAAAAAGAACTAATGTAGCTAATAAAAAAACTATTCAAAAGCACCTATAAACAAATTATATTAATTTAAGTAAAAATAAGATCTAAATATAAAACTAAGAAATTACAAAAGATCACTCTGTATATGTATCTATTACTATAAGAAACAAGTGGAATAGTAAAAAAATCCTATAATTCATTATCTTTGCCCTCATATTATATTTACTGCTACCTAATTAATATAATATTTTCCTTCTCAACATTTACTATATTTTCAGCCGATATTTTACTTGTGTTGAAAATCAAAACATACATTTCATACTTTTTTATTTGAAAAGATAAGAGAAAGAAAGAGAAAAGAACAAACAATATACATAGTATAATAAAACACATAGAAAGATATAATATTCTACATTTATTTGTAAAAAATCTAAATCTAAATTCCAAAGTTATTAAACGTATTGCTGAATATCGGTACAACAGATGGACTAGTGTCTTTGTGCTTGGGGCGAGTGTTCAACAGTTGTCCAAGCCCCTGGTTGTTACCGAGAACAGTGGGGATGTTACCTAAAGGATTGTCTAATAATTTTGGAAGATTTAATAGCTTTCCTAAAACGTTTTTGCAGACCATGTCAGTTATCCTGTCAGCCATGTTGCCCCACAGTCCCATTTGACAAAATCTGCAAAATATCAACAATATAATTGCATGGTACACAGAAGTTACCACTTTCCGACTAATCTCAATACAAGTGCAAAGAAATGAAAATAATCATTTCCCCCTATTGGAAATGAACCATCAACTGTCGCGCTTATATTTAATGAAAAGATTTGAAATTAAGTAATATAAAATATCTGGGAAGATATATACATTTATAGAATAACTGTGCCATCAAATATAGATCAAAATAGTAAAAGTACATACTGTCTCTTTGTAATATATCAATAATTCAGAGTGTTTCTTTGTAATACATCAATTGAAGCCAGTCGTGCGCAGCGGCACGAGGTGTGACTGTAAAACCGACTGGTTGTGGGTCCGATCCCCACTCCAGGAGATGAAATATTTACTTAAATTTATATTTCGATTTCTTCGCTCTGGTGTCGAGGTTAAGCGCGGCGTTGAGTTCTGCCACTCAACACGCAATGCCTCCAGAATTCGGCGGAAAGTGGGGAACAGGGAGTGTTTTAACACTAGGTTCAATCTGCCTACCCTGCTGTGTGCGGGATACAGCGTGAAGCAATTCAATTCACTTAACAATAATCTGCCTCAAGCTATATATTTATGTAGTTTTTATATTTTTTTATTTCTGCACAATCTGTACTTACCTGAAATTTTTATCCATAGTAACCGTATCAGTTATCTTAAGGTACTGTTCACCATCTTGCGAGAAAGGAATGAAACCGAGGATTTTAGTTTGATTTTTTTGAGCTGGCTTTTGTCGAGCGAACTTTATGATAAGATTTAAAAAGGAATCTCTTGTTTTTGCGTCCATTTGCGATATATCACCGGCTACGGAGTTGCCGTCTTGGTCTAACGGTTCGAAGAGATAGGCGAGCTCATCGCCGTGGGCTGGACCTTTAGGTTTCTTATCATTTTGTCGTGATTGTGGATCTGAATTCTCTGAAAAAAGGTGGTATAATAGAAATCTTGATTAAAAACCGTCAAGAGACTTTTTTTTAGATATATTGAACAGGTATGAAGTTTATTTTAAAGGAAATCTAGTAATAAAAAATATGGAACTTTTCCTATTATCTTCCAACGAAGTCTTGCTAACTTCCACACTACAGTTAACAATACAAACAGGATTTCAACCAACATCAACGATACACTTACAGTCCCTAACACCCCCTACATGTTTAATAAATTTTGATATCTAAGTAACTATTAAAGAAAATATATTTTATTTACGTGTGAGAGCAAGCCCGGGCAAGAAATGTGATCCCTTGGTAAGGTTTCCCGTATGCTCAAAGCTGTAGAGGAAGGCGGGCGCACCGACGCTCCACGACCGCACGGTTTGGTACGCGGGGAAATTGAATAGGGCGTCACCTGAAAGTATTAAAAAAAAGTTAATTTCATATAAATTAGTATATAGGTTAATTAAGAAAATAATGTAATTTTAAGGCCAGTAGTGGCGCATGGGCAATGGTGTGACTGTAATTACGACAGGTTCCCCAATCGGGAAAATATTTATTTAAAATTTATATTTCTTCGCTCTGGTGTCGAGGTAAAGTGACATGTCTCCAGCATTCGGCGGAAAGTGGGGAAAGGAGTGTCTTAACAATAGGTTTAACAATAGGTCAATTAGGTTTCCTCTGCCTACTCTTCTGCGTGCGGGATGCAGTGTGAAGCTAATTTATTTATTTTATGTAATTTTGCATTTTAAATATGTTTATTAAGTCCATTAGACTATTCGTATTTGTGACTATATATGTAGACGCAGTCCGCGAGGTCCAAGCCGAGCTTTGCATTAGTATGAGTGTTCATTATACACACACAATGTAGGTGTGAGGTCGACGGTCAAGCGCGACGCATCCTTTGCTGGCCCTTAGCCGGTTTATACCGCTTTTTCACAACCGTGTTACACCTCTTGTACTGGTAGCAACGTCACTCATTTAATTCTCAATATTACGCTGTTTTCGATCTTTTGATGAAAGTTAGTACTTATAAAAGATTTAGAGTAGGAAAATCAATATAGTTTTGAACACAAAATTCCAACCCCAAGTAGAGATTTGACCCTACAACTATTTCCCTTCAAAGATGATCCGCCAAAAAGGCGTCTAATATATTTAGAAAAAAATGGTGTTAAAAATCAATGTAAAATTCAATAATTATGTTAAATACACATACGAATGTATATTTAATATATTTATTGAATTTTAGAAATAAACGAGGGGTGAGTTGTTGGGGTGGATATAGAAGGGGTAAAATATAATCCCTTAAAACTCCTCGCAGCTGTTACAATTGGTTATTATTATTGGAGCCCAGGTAATGCTTTTATGACAGGCTTGCACTTACTCAAGTTTTAGCTAACTTTAAAAACCTGTTAAATATTTGAATGTTTATTATACGCATTTTTTTATTAAATACCTAAGATTGATATACATGAACAACTATATTTATTTTTTTCAAATTTGGATGATCCTCATAGAAATCCGTTCCTCATACATCGATGTATTTTGGAGACATTGTGTGTTGAGTAGCGGAACTCAACGCTGCGTTTGACCTGTTACCAGAGTGAGGTAATGAAAATATTAAATATGTTTATAATATCAATATAGAAATACAGATAAGTTACCAGTAGCTTCAGCGATCTGGGTGAGGCCATCGACAGCGTTCAGGGAACTATCAAACAACGCTTGATAGTAATCAGGCAGCGGTATCACATTCTGTAACCCCACCACCTTCAACACGTTGAGACCCTGGACTTCGTCAACCACATTCTTGAGTCCCCCGATTATGTCCTTCTTTATAAAATCTTTGACCGCATTCAATTGAGTCGTTAGGAATTTGCTGTATTTTCCTGGAATTTAAATCAATATTTTATTTTATTAAAACAACCTCTTTCTGTTTTTTCTACTCTCACTATTTAATAATAGGGTAGACTCTACACTCTAGACAGGTACTCCTCTACAAAATATCTTAAGTTTCAAGCTTTCTGTTGATTTTAGAAATACTATATGGTACAACCACGAAACTCTATGTTGTTTACTGTGTTTCTTATATAAATGTCTCTAATAATGATTTTCCTGGATGAAGGTCAGGGCAAGGGCTAACAATTTTTTTAGGCATACTTACACAACAATTT
Organism: Heliconius erato demophoon; assembly: GCA_018249695.1. NCBI lineage: Eukaryota > Metazoa > Arthropoda > Insecta > Lepidoptera > Nymphalidae > Heliconius > Heliconius erato. The sequence continues at coordinate 316 of DWQW01013268.1, read as the reverse complement.
GGTGATGATCAACGGTATCACGTGTATTATACAATCGTAAATTATGTAAATGACAAAATAAATCGTTATTGATATGCATTTATTGAACTATCTCTATCAATATAAGAAGTTCTACTACTTCAAAAGGACCAGGCCAGTGCAGCCAAGAAATGTATATAGCAGTTTATTATATTTGTAAGGTTAAGAAATATTAAAAATTAAAATTAAATTAGCTTCACGCTGTATCCCGCACACAGCAGGGTAGGCAGAGGGAACCTAGTGTTAAGACACTCCGTTCCCCACTTTCTGCCGAATTCTGGAGGCATTGCGTGTTGAG
>DWQW01013267.1:0-10326 GCA_018249695.1 Heliconius erato demophoon | reverse complement strand
ATCATCATTGAGTTGGGTATAGTTAAATGTATTATTTTGTTCTATATAAGATATATTATTTTGGTTTATGGTTGGAAATTTACTTGCCAGCTCAGCACCTATTTTCGAGAAAAAAGCGTTAAAACATAACAAATAAATATTTGTACTTATAATAAAGTCTAAAGGATCAGTGTTTGTACATTTCCATGTACCTATATATATAAGAAAAAATGTCAAATAAATTCGACGTAGCTTGATGAGAACGTATGACTTAGTGGTTAGAGCGCCTGGTCGGTTTCCAGGAGGCGCGGGTACGAGTCCCGCTAAGTTCAAATTTTTATACGTTTTCTAAATAAGTATTAAATTAAATTAAAAATCAGCTTCACGCTGTATCCGCGCACAGCAGGGTAGGCAGAGGGAACCTAGTGTTAAGACACTCCGTTCCCCACTTTCTGCCGAATTCTGTGTGTGGCAGAACTCAACGCCGCGCTTAGCCTCGACACCAGAGCCAAGAAATGGAAATATAAATTTAAGTAAATATTTTACCTCCTCGAGTAGGGATTGAACCCACAACCAGTCGGTTTTACAGTTACACTTTGTGCCGCTGCGCCACGACTGGCCCCCTAAATAAGTATTACTCCAAAGTAATTTGATACTCTTTCAAGTGCCACTTAGTGCTTGGGATTTTTGCGGAATCGGGATTAATGTGAGAAGAACTACGTTTGCAGTTTGCACGCACTTACGGGTGACCTACAGACAGATGTGAAATAACTAAACATTTGTCTATTAAATACTATAGTTAAATAAATTCTTAAAACACTAAAATACGATTCATTTAATGCATCCATTTCAATCCATTTTGAGAGTTTTGTATCTTAAAAGAAACAAAGTGATCTTATAAGGGTTCCTTTTTGTCTTAAAAGATACGGAAGCTTTAAAAACTGAACCCTTATAAGATCACTTTATTTTCCGTCTGTTGTTTAGAAAGAAATAAGAACTTACAATATAAATACAGGAAAATTCCGAAAACTAAAAACTTAAAGTAAAAACTCATATTTGTAGTTCATTTTATACAAAAATTGTTAACTTTATTCGCCGCATTATCAAAACCTATTAAGTATTTCCCAATTACAATCTGAAATTGTTACAGATCCCTCGGAAGGTGAGTCTGACTCGCGCTTGACCAGTTTTTTTTAACAGACTAAAATAAACATTCGTATATATCAAGCGGTCGTAGCTGCACAGGGGCCCCGTAAATAGTATATAGTATACGGCGTATATAGTAAATGAATAAATGTCGTAAATGGAAGGAGGACGTCGCAGGGGCACAAGCGTATCACTGTAACGCGACGGTGCATGGTGGGTTCAATTCTGACCCGGGGAGGAATAAAGTATTAATATTTTCATTTCTTTACCCTGGTACAAAGGTGAAGCGCGACGTTGAGTTACGCCACTCGACACGCCTCCTCCTCTTGAATTTTTGACAAAATTGGGAACAGGGTGTTTTAGGGAACTGGAGGGAGGGTGTTAAAAACATTATTATTATCAGGCTGTATCCCGCAGATAGCGGGGTAGGCAGAGGGAACCCAGTGTTAAGACACTTGGCTCCCCACTTTTTGAAGAATTCTGGAGGCATTGCGTGCTGAGTGGCAGAACTCAACGCCGCGCTTAATCTCGACACCAGAGCAAAGAAATGGAAATATAAATTTAAGTAAATATTTCATCTCCTCGAACAGGAACCGAACCCACAACCAATCGGTTTTACAGACTTCGTGCCACTGCGCTACGACTAGCCTCTGTAAAAACATAAGGACTAAATATTCTATAAGCAAAATTCTTTATATTTTGGAAATCCAAACTCGATACCTACATTAAGGTACACGCTATATAAGACATCGCATAAAGCTTTCGGCGCTACATTTCCTATAATCTATTAACGTACTGTTTCATTACAAAACTTTGTCATTTATTTCACTCAAAATAAAGCACAAAAACACAGCTATATAATGAAACGGCAACCATAATTTATTAGTAATTTCTCAACATTAGTATAGGAACATAATGAAGCTTTGGTAGCCCTTGGTACACTCTAAGATACTTTGTTTACTTGCATAAATTGTCAGCTACTTCGTAAGCGGTTAGTAATCGATGTTAGAACTGAAATCTGTTTCGTCTTATAGATATATCGCTATAGAAACGTCAAACGAGTTGTGAAGTAATAATGTTATAGGCAAACTAGGAACTGGATTGCCGAAATCAGCTGTGAAGACAACAGCCTTTCCACTTCTCACGATATTAAATGGACTCAATGTTTTGTTTTAGATGACTAATCTACATTCTATATCTATATATATAAAAGGACATGTACTGACTGACTGAGGTAAGACGCACGCACAGCCGTAACCGCTGTGCGTAGACACGTGAAATTTGGACAAATGTTTATTTGCATAATCTGGACATCCACTAAGGGATTTTGAAAAATTTTACCGCTAAAGGGATGAAATAGGGGTTGAAAGTTTGTATGGATTTTTTTTAAATCGGCACCAATTTTTATAAAATTTGAAATTCAGACTCTTAAAAATATTTCATTGAACACGTGTTTCACGGTTTGTTAAAATTCACCCCCTAAGGGTACAAATAAGGGGTTGAAAGTTTGTATGGAAAAATCTTTAAATTGCCACCAATTTTTATAAAAAATTAAAGTCAGACTGTTAAAAATATTTTAATGAACAAGTGTATCGTGGTTTTTTTAGAATTCACCCCTAAGGATGCAAATAAGCGGGCGAAGCCGCACGCGCCCTCTATTATAATATAAGCCTAGATATCATATTATCTTCATAATATTAACGAATTTGTAAAGCAATTCAGCTATAGATATGTTTACAAGTGAATTAAAAGGAAAAATTAAATTATATATTTAGTTAATTTCTATTACCTGCGCAACCGCCATTTATTTATTTTTTGAAAAAAACTATAACTCTGGTTCGATATAGATCAATGTATCTTGTCATTATTAATCGTATATGATAATATACGATTAATAATCACAAGATATATAGATAATATATATATGAATGTATGCACTTTGAAAATACCACGAGAGAAATATTTTTTTATCTCACGAAGGATACTATATATGTATATATGAATCTCTCCGTTACTGACAGATTCACACATAATGCACAGCCAAAACTACTATTTTAAATTTATATTTCGGCATGTAGATGACTTGAGGAGTGTAGGCGAGCCTATATATATTGTTTATAGCACTATAAATAAAATAAATAAAATAAAGTTACAGAAATGAGGTTAACAAAGGTGGACTTATCTCTAAAAGAGATTTCTTCCAGTCAACTTGTGGAAATGGGTGAAAGAAACATATAGCGGGATGACAAAATTGTGCAATTCTCGAAAAGATTTTTTAACATAAATATGATATATTAAAAAATATATATACCTACACATACATACATACATGAATACATACATACTATACATACAATACATTAATACTAATATATTTATGAAGTTCTTTTTTTTTTCTTCAATCTTCAATGATAAGTACTGTCTAATTCTAGCATAGCATTCTATGAAGTTAATTTGGTGACGAGAAAAAGAATTTTTCCACGTCTGTAGGCGATAAATCTTGAGGCATATATCAATTCAAATATTTCTTTACCATTAAATAAATAAGCTTCTTTGTTCTGTACATCCTGCATACAGCAAGGTATTCCCAGGGAACATACTGTTATTGTCATAACAGAATGTTCCCTCTCTAAAAATTCTTCGTTTCCTATATCCTTTACAATTAATTTATTAAAAATATATATATATATATATAACTGTTGCTATTAGTATAGGCCCTAATGGCTTAAGGTAAATAATTGACAGAATGGTTTCACTAAAAGCATTGCAATGTTACCTACTAGAATTAAATGGAGAACTCAATAAAATTTAATATGAAGTTGTGTGGCAATAAACCATAGTGACTTGCTGTACTACATTTTTTGTTTTATTTTTTTTAAGATGACAGTAGTTATTTTTAACGAAAATCCATGTTATTCATCAAATAAGAATTAAATATAAATATTTAATTAACAACAGTGCAAGAAATTTTATATATGGCAATGTGAACATGAAATCAAGAACATCATGTATGAAGAAGTAATGCAGCAATTCAGTCCATCCGTTGACGATCGACTAATGTCGGATGACGGATGACAGATGACAGTTGGGTGACGTAAGACGAGTGACGGATAGAAAGAAATTAATTCAGAAAGATTCTGAATAATCTGTATTATTAATTAACATTTTTTTTCCATATTACTTAATATAAGAGACATAATTATAATTTAATTGTGAATGTCAAATTAAAAATATTATTGTTTATATTTTTTTTAGTAATGCTTGTATAACTCTGGAAATACTCAAACTCACGAAATGTTACATGATATTATGTAGCCTATAACCTTAACCTTATAAGGTATCAAAAGCTATTCAGAAACAAAATCCATTTAAATTGATATGTTTTCTAATCGTAATCTAAATACAAGAACAAATTGGCAGACAAATAAAAACTATGAAATTTTCTAATTTCAGTTTTTGTCCAGATTAACCTAGTCTTCTCACTTAATTATTGTTTTTTTAAAGACCTGATTAGTGTTGCAAAATCGTCAAATTGGTACATAAAATAATTTTATTATTTATTATTTATTAAATATATATATTATACGACATTACAGTTTTATTTTATTATATAGGCACTCACCCATGCCTTATTAATTTTATAGAAGCAATATTTGGTCAATGTTAATTCGTATAGAAGGTAAAATGAAATACATAATATCTTAAATATATATACAGTCATTTTCGTTGAAGAACTATAAATATTGGTGATAAAGTAAAAAATACTTTTGGATGAACGGAATGTCTTCCGTTCTCCACTTTCCGCCGAATTCTAGAGGAATTGATTATTGAATGGTGGAACTCACCGCTGCGTTTTACTACGTTACCAGAGCGTGAAAAGGAAGATATTTCATATTTTATTTTCTCGAGTGGGACATGAACCCACAACCTGTTGCTATTATACAGTCACACGCTTACACCCCTGCGCCACGACAGTCCTCTAAAGAAAATAAAATATAAGTAATTGTAAGTAATTCAGTTTATGTATCTATAGGGAATTCAATAAATCAAGGTACAAGTCGTATTGATATTGACGTACAGGTTGAAGAGTTCTGATAATATAATAAAGCTGAAAGCATGTGCCAGTACACCAAATATATCGTAAAAGGTAATGAAAAAATTTATTAAAACATTTTTTTTAATATTTTTTGTTTATTTATTTATACACCGTACACACACGTCTTCTAAACTACTGGACGGCTTTCAATGAAACTTTTTTAGGTGTATAGATATTAAGCCTGGGCAGGATCTAGGCTAAAGTTGATTTTAACTGGTTCACCTAATATAGAACTATAGTAGTCCAGCTAAAGTATAAAAAATAGCGTCATGCTAAATTAGCAAAATTTGTTGAACGTAATAAACCTAAAATATAATAAAAATATAAAAAAATCTAGACCTGAAATATCTGATGAAGAATAATAATAGTTCAGCTAAAGTATATATTTTTTCAGTTTCACGTTAGATCACGCACATAGCGGGCGCCGCTCACTTTCCGCCGAATTCTTGAGGGATAACGTGTTAAATAGCGGAACTCAACACAGCGCTTTACCTTGTTACCAAAGTAAAAATTTTCATTATATCAAGAAAGAAAACTTTCACCGGATAAGTATATGAAAATTGCACGAGGTCCTTATCAATCTGCTTTACATTTACTACAATAAATCTTTAACCCACATTTTAGGTACTTGTATCCTAATAGAATATACTAATGATGTAAATAATTGCATAACATTACCATAATTTGTGGTTTATTTAGATATCCTTTAGTTTATTGTCATCAAAAACGAAGACATAAATCACCGGACGTTGAAAGTAAATAAATACAATTCAATACAATGACTAAGTTCTAATTGTTATAATAAATTGTAGAAGCTTTTTAATTCCAAGGTTAATACAAACTTAGTTCTTCGATTAAATCAAGGTATTTAAAAAATATTTACTAACGTAATAATAAAGTGACCACAGATTGACCCAATTATTCGATTAGTTGCCATTATAAAAAGTTAGATTTTGTGTAAAAAATAAGACAAGTTAAATAATAAAATATATTCTGTTACATAAAAAAAATATATTTGAGTTGTGTAACTTATAAAATAGAAATCAAACTTATTTTATAAAAAAAATGGAGTCTTAATCGGATCATTAGTACGTTTATAAAAATATACACATATTTTGAAGTGCTATACATTTTTGGAAACCCGACGTTTCGAACACTTTGCAGTAGTCCGTGGTCACGGGTAGACTGAGGTGGCATTCGTCTGTCAGTTGACATAATTATTATGTCAAATTCTCGCTAACAATTTCTTGATTACCTCGCGTACAGCCCTGGATTCTTGTAGATTTAGCTGATGGTATGCTTCTCAATGGTATGGTGAAATTTGAATGTTTTTGTATTTATTATATTGCCTATTAAGGCTCGCGAATCGTTCTAGTAATATCTGTTCCTCCTAGCGAGGATGTGGGGCTTATCAAACCTGATGTAGTGGTTGGGCTTATCCGCTGTATGCTCATACACAGCTGACTCCCATACATGCTTATTCTTGTATCACCGACGCTTCTCCTTATTTGACCAATGTGTGATAAGCCACAGCCACAATGTAATTTGTAAAATATGCCTGCACACTGCAAAGAAATATATTTTTTCACTAATATTTTATCGTGTAGCTTTATTTAGGCATTTTATTATAAGATAAAGATTCGCTTGTGTGTAATATTCCATTAATACGTGTAGCATACAATATATCATGAATATTAATTGTTGCTATCTTAATAGATACAATAAGTAAGTGCACCTTATAGGTTAAAACAAATAATTTCTATATTAAATATATTTTCATACTTTCCTATAAAAATCGAACCCACTACCACCGATATGATAAACAGCGAGCACACGTTCTATTTCACCATGACACCAATCTATTTTATAATTTTTCAAAATTAATATTTGTAATAGGCCCGAGCTTCTGAGGCGAACAGTAGATATTATTTGTGGGTGACAAAAGACCTTACTTTTTTGGAACCAGCCGACCGTGTAACGCTACATTTTATTATACTCAGGTAACAGATTGTGACGATAACGGCACGCTCTGTAAATATCATACAATTTTATCAATATTAACTGAAAGTTTTCCTTTCGTTTTACAAAAATTATTCCGTTTCGTCGTAATATTATATGGACTGAGATTTCTTGGCCTTCGACGTTAATGGATTTTCTTTCTTGAAATATATGTTTATTTTAAAATGTAAAAAAAAACATTGTTTTGGTTATAAATGCATTTAGTAAAAATTCTCATTACCCTTACTTATCTTATCATTATATTATAAGCTATTTTTTTACATTTATACTTTTTGGATTTGAATCTCAAGAATATAACAACCCAGGTCAGAATGATTTTTAAGGTTCCGTATCTCAAAAGATAAAAATCTATAGGACATTATTTTTGCCAGTTTGGCTAGAAATGAGACCTTTCAGTACAAATAAAGAAAAAACCTTTATACCTTTATTATTTTAATAATCTTAACAAGTTCCCTTTTGGTTTTATTTGAAACCAGATTTATTGTAATTGGGGTTTTCAAAAAAGTAATCAAGAATGAATATTAAAATAAATGGGAATTAAACACAACAATAAGTCTAATCTATATTCTAATACTTTTAATTGAGGCCGGTCGTGGCGCAGCGGCACGAGGTGTGACTGCAAAACCGACTGGTTCTGGGTTTGATCCCCACTCGAGGAGATGAAATATTTACTTAAATTTATATTTCCATTTCTTCGCTCTGGTGTCGAGGCTAAGCGAGGCGTTGAGTTCTGCTGCTCTGCTCAACACGCAATGCTTCCAGAATTCGGCAAAAAGTGGGGAACGAAGTGTCTTAACACTAGGTTCCCTCTGCCTACCCTGCTGTATGCGGGATACAGCGTGAAGCTAATTTAATTTAATTTTTATATTCTAATACTATCGCTTGTAGAATTTTATGGAGCATTTCTCCTCCATATTTGACCTCTGAGACCCTTGTGGTTGGACTACTAAGAATTATACTATAAAAGTCATACAAGGTCTTTCATTGCTTATAACCAGTGTCGTTGATGTGGCCAAGACTGTCTGCTTGACGTGCCCTCGGAAACACGAAAAAGGTCACGATCCTATCTAATCTAACCTGCAGCATGGTTTAAAATAATCAATTATTGCTTAACGTTTTGTTGCATCCATTGATTAACTTTAATGTTTTATTTATATTTTGAAATATTTTTTGAAGGACTTTTGTGTGTAGAATTAAAAAATAGGTTTTTTTTTACAAAAAATCTACTTTTCCTATATCTGTAAACGTTCATTCTAATAAAAACTACTAGTGTGGCCTTTACTCTACATATCTACAAAATTGCATAACTTTATATTTAATTCAGCCAGTCGTTAAAAAGATATAAAAACTCTATTTGTATTAAGAACCACGCGATTAGGACGTAAAAATGTCAAAATTATAGAGCATTTTCGCATTAAAACGTAACTTTCGTTATTTTTATTCTTATATGGTGTTCGTTATTTCAAACGGTTGGTGTGTGCGAAGTGGACATGAGGCCAATCTCGTAACATAATAAATCGTGTCTGTGTCACGTGGCATGACAATTAGCCCATTCTTTAACCCCGGCCTGTATGGCTTTCATGATTTCGTAGAAAATTAATTTCAAAGTTGTGTCATAAAAAAAATAAAATTAGCTTCACGCTGTATCCCGCACACAGCAGGGTAAGCAGAGGAAACTTAGTGTTGAGACACTCCGTTCACCACTTTCCGCCAAATACTGGAGGCATTGCGTGTTGAGTGGCGGAACTCAACGCGGTGCTTTGCCTCTATACCAGAACGAAGGAATGAAAATGTAAATGTAAATAATTATTTCATTTCCTCGAGTGGGAATCGAACACACAACCAGTCGATTTTACAGTTACACTTTGTGCCTCTGCGCCACGACTGATCTCCATAAAAGGGAAGTGCCATAAATCTTGGTTAATTCAGTTTTTACAACAAATTACCACGTTACATTCACACATATAGTAAAATTCAAATAGGAAAAATGTAGATCATTTATACAGTCGCTAAAAGTAGTTTATTTTCTCTTTTAACAATTGTGTAATTGATCTTTGAATGTTCAAGATCATTTGTTGCTACAATTTTGTCTGAAAATAAGAATATGAAAATATGAGGATTGTCTATAGAATACACCTACCTCCTTTAAATTAATAAAAAATATTTATTCCATGTTAAAATTAGTTTTTTTTTTAGCTTCACGCTGTATCCCGCACATATCAGAGTGGGCAGAGGGAACCTGGGAATCTAGTGTTAGGTCTTACCTAACGGGAACGGAGTTCCCGTTAGATAAGACATTTCCGTTCCCCACTTTCCGCCGAATTCTTAAAGCATTGTATGTTGAATGGCGGAAGTCAACACCGTGATTTGTCTCACTATCAGAGCAAGAAATTAAAAATTTTAGATATTTTATTCTCCCGAGTGGGAATCGAACCCACCGATGCACTATGGGCAATTGAGGTCTGTATCAGATCAAAAATCGATAACTTTTTTATTTGTTAAGATAAACAATTGAATTTTTGCACAAGCATAAAGTATAAAATAGCGCTTTAGATAACGTCAGATATTATACTTTTATTGGAGTATATATATATTAAAAAAATAATGAAATTAATAAAATAATAATTTCCTTAGTCCACACTACTTATAGTAGTAATAAAAATGTATTATTATATTAGTTTATTAAAAAACAATGTTTCTTAAGCTGTTATCTATTTAAGTAAGAAATTACGCGTACACATATACTTATTTAATAAAATATAAAATTTACAAAAACTTATTTACAAGTAGAATAATATTAGAAATGAATGTATATTATATGATGAGTATATTATATTTAATTATACTTGGTGAACTTCGGGATCCATAATAAGTTCATTCAATTTTAAAAGATCTAGAGTATCTTCATCAAGTGCCTTCACACTTTTGCTATACTCGTATGTTTTTCTATGACTGGAAATGTAGAGAAGAGTATGAAATACATCCTCATTTGTAGCTGATCGAGAGCACTTTCTGGCATGATGTAGGCGAAATTTTTGATACTCCTTATTACGGGATTCTTGTGCACCTTGTGCATTCTTGGGATC
>DWQW01013266.1:0-10326 GCA_018249695.1 Heliconius erato demophoon | reverse complement strand
TATGAAAGAGCCAAATGACACATTTTTTTAAAATGAATATTTTATTGCTTTTTTATTGTATTTAAAGCTTATTTTGTATGAAATTATCTAGTTTAATAAATGAATAATAATTTGAGAGAAAAAAAAATTAATTACTTTAATTAAAAGTATATTTTTTTGCTTCGTTTAGTAAACTGGCTCTTTCATACCACCTCTCCCCTATAGTTATTTAGTGAGTAGGTACTGTAGTGGACATTTGTGTTAGTGAAATATTTTTTACATTTATAAAATGTTGTTCCTCATTTAGGACTCGTGGCGCAGGTTACCAAGTTCCCTCTGGCTGCCCTGCTACGTGCGGTATACAACGTGAAGCTAAAAAGAAAAAGTATAGTGATAGTTGAAGTTCGTCTGTTTGATTCTAATTCTGGAAACAGACCTTTATAGTACCTGGTAAAATTTGGTTTAGATTGAGGTTTAAATTCTGGTTTAAATTGAGGCCGTCGTCGTACGTCGTTGACTGTAAACGAGAAGATTGTGAGTTCGATTTCAACTAGAAAACTAAATATTTAATATTTACCTTTTTCCTTGCACTTGATTTCCACCACTTTGCTGCCATAGAATTATTACACATAAAACAGCTATATTATAATTAAAAAAATATTATTTTGTAATGGATTTAAGCCTACACCCTACTCGCCTTCAACTAGGCACATTCTTATTAAACCACAAAGACATAAACTAAAAACACAAACATATCAACCGAAGTCGAAGCAAAGCTTTCACCCTGTCTTTGTTCTTTGTTCTTTTTTATAATATAATAAACTCTACCTACTCTTCAACGCAAACTCTGTACCCTGTATAATGTTAATAAATCCATATTCTCATATAAAGGCCAATTGAAGTATTTCATTCAATATGACCGTTTTGTTATAAAGAAGTCATTTACTGGACTTGTGTTCTTCTACAAAGTTGTTCGACACAAAATTGACTGCCCAATGGAGACTGAATCGATTGCATACATTTTTGGACCCAAAATGAATAAAAATAAAATCTGAGAGCTTAAGTTATTAGAAATTTGTTAAACGTGGAGTTAAGTTCACAGCACAGTCATACCTCTATAAAATAGGTGATTACTGAGAAAAAGTCCGTGAAAAAATCAGTAGCTGTTGAAAATATCAAACGGAAGGGAAAAGCGCTTAAAGCGCCTGGAAACGAACGAAAAATGCTAAAATCATTGGACAAAATGTCAATATCAATCATCTGTCATATCTATCATTTAAAATATGATTTATGTTATTCGATTCAAATCGATTTCATTTTGATTTTTCAGTAATTTAATGATATTTTATTTATTTGTAGCTTAGTTTTTGTATTATCGTTTATCTGTTTTGTTTATTTTTTTATTATGTTTTGTTGCAGTTTTTTTATGTAAATGTTCAATTTATATATTCTTTGTATATAGAAAATTAAAAGTTATTATTTAATTATGGCTATTGTAAAGCCGAATACTGTAAATTCAAGTAGTGTTTGCTTTCAACCGGCTATACATAAGTGCAAAACTTTACATAATATGAATAATTCAAAGACAATATAATAGCAAGCCTTAAATAAATAAATAAATAAATAAATAAACCTATACATTACATACCAACACTTAAAAAAAACAAAAAAAAATCTATTAACCAAACGGATTTTTAGCAGTCGAAGCAGTTTTCGTGACCAAAAGCTCACCTCCACCTTCAGGATCGCTTTGACTCTGAACGTATAGTCCTTGCCTTCGTGCAACCCTGTGACGTCAGCCTCAGGTACTTTTGTGGTGAAAACGAGCACCCGTCTTCCTGAATCCGTGTCCCCGTGCGCTCCAAGACATACTTGTAGACCTTGTACTGTGTTTGTTGATGGATGGTTATATATTCTTCGGCATTCCTCGACAAATGGACTATCCGAAATAAAAACAAGTTTTCAGTTAGAAGCAGCAGTTCCTAAGTAGCACGTTAAACTAAATCTAAGCATCTTTTCAGTTTTTTAATATTAATAGAAATGAGATTTATAAAATACATTTTATAGACATGTCCATCTAGTAGTAAGTACTTGGTGCCTACCAGCCACATTCTAACCTATGTTATTATAACTAATACTTTCCCCGCAAAAATTGAATTGTCACCCTTACCATAGCACCATAGCATTTACCCTTTATTTTTCGATTTAATCCATACAATTAATAGGCAATTTAACCAATCAATCGCTCGTGTGAACTTCAATTACTTTGCAAAAGAGTAATTGGTTCATATAAATATAATATATAGTACTTATGTATATAGTTGGCCGTGGTATAGTTGGTACGTGACTGGCTGAATGTAATGTTTGTCTTCGAAAGAGATTTTAAATGAGAGAAAAGAGATATTTTAAGTATCCTTATAGTAAATTAACTATTAAATGGACCTAATATTTTCCTATTCAGATATATTTTTTTTAAATTCTCTCTACACTTTATATCGATAGGCGTTAAGCCGGGTTTCCGCGAGTGGAGCTGGTCCATTAAACACTAAGTTGAATTCGAAGGAATAAACTGCAGATTTGTATTTACACCAAAAAAATAGTCGGGCGAAAAGGACCGAGCGACCAGAGCGGACAGGACCAGAAATAGTTGAAATGAACTCGCTCAGATCTTAGGCAGACAGATAGACAGATATATAGATAAATATAATTTTAAAAGAAAAAGCGGATACTTTTTATAAAAAGTATCCGCTTTTTCTTTTAAAATTACGGAACCATAAAAATGTAACAATTATATTACACATGCCTTGGCAACGTATAGCTCAGCTACCTCACAGATTTCGCCCATTTACAGCAAGTACAGGTTCAAATCAGTCTGATATTTCAATTAAAAAAAACCATGTTAATATAACCTTGAACTTTAATACCTTTTAATTTATTCGACCCTATGGAAAATGAGCTATAAGAATTAGAAACCAGGTGCATTGGATACAACACTACTCGTGTGCACAAAGAGGTGTGTCGGGGTTCTTTTACCACTTATTTAGTTTGACGGTTAACGGAGCTTTTTGATAATGCTTTAATTGAATTTTAGTATTAATAATTGTACTAAAGGACTTATTGTTTTGATTTAAACTTTGAATTGTTTGTAATGAAAATATTTTTGATTTCAATATTGTAGTGAGGTTTTTAAGTAGGTACACTTTTATAAGCTTAAAAACGTATGTTTAATGTATTTCAATGGTGTTGTTCAGTTGAAAGGGCTAAGTTCTTTTATTTGTTTTTAATTCTGATATAAAATCGTGATAATGTAGAAAGAAAGTTTGTTGGTACTTAAAGTATGTTTAAAGATTGCTGTTACGAATGAGTCTATGTACGAGTACATATTATTACTCTACCAATTAAAACATTTTTATTACAATAACTAGTAAATAGCATTTAAAAAAACGCGGATTAACTGTGCATTTACCTTAATTTTTAACAATGTTCTGTGTCCAAATTCAAATTAACAAAAGTAACAAAAAGAATAGTTTCACATTCAGTCTATTTGCATATTTTTGTCTCCAGAATTGAAAAAATAAATCAGATTCACGCTGTATCCCGCACACTGCAGGGTAGGCAGAGGAAACCTAGTGTTATGACACTCCGTTCCCCACTTTCTGCCGAAATCTGAAGGTATTGCGTGTTGACTGGCAGAACTCAATGCCGCGCTTTGCCTTGACACCAGAGCTAAGAAGTGGAAATATAAATTTAAGTAAATATTTCATCCCCTCGAGTGGGGATCGAACCCACAACCAGTCGGATTTACAGTCACACTTTGTGCCCCTGCCCCACGACTGGCCTCGAGTTCCAGCATTGACTGCATATAAATATAATAATATTTTTTTATAGACATAAAGCCAACCTTATTTAGCTTCAATTTTATAATTGTTTTCAAGAACAATAAAGAATTTATGGCCATTTTAATAGCAGCAACAACAAGCAGTAATCGGCAACTGTTGGGTTTGTCGCCAACTCTTCTAAACAGAAATGTCTTTCGACTCGGTGGTAGCTTCACGTGTGATATGATATTAAAAGAATGCTCCCTTAAATTGACATATAGGTACCTGGTATACCTGGTCTATGAGTACGCATGCGATAAGAGTACGCTACCCAAAATGCCGTGAAGTTGTTTACGTTGCGCGGTTAATATCAGTGGTAATGGGATCCAAGCGACGTAAGGAAGTGCTGTGCGAAAAAAAAATCAAATTCGGTGGAAAACATAGAAATTATGTATGTTTTAAGATTTTTACTCAAAATGTTAAATGTTTTTACCATTTTAAAAGTTTTATTGAGACAAAAATGCAATTATTTAGAACAATCGAAGTTAACTGTGAAGTATTCAAAGGCAATGCCTAAAACATAAGGCCAGAATAATTGCGGTTGTTGCTAAGAGATGCCGATAAACTTCGCTTGTTTACGATTTGGCTAGAATGTGTATAAGTACTCAATTGTGCATCTTATAAGAGTACGCGCGTACTCTTATAAGATGCACAACTTGGAAGAAAAACTGAAAGAAGTCTTTGTACTCCGGAACAGTGGTTCAAAGCTACGAAGCGCGTTGAGGCAGGCGAACCAAAGTGGACAGTTCATTGGGAATCATTGGGAATGCATGAAGCCACTTTGCGGAAGAGACTGAAAAGATCATCTCCAGCTTTAAGCTTGGCCAGGTATTCTAAAACTTTTTCCAGTGAGATGAAAATAGACTTGTGCAATTATATAAAAAAGTAAATGTTTTATAAAAAAAGAAATAAAAATAAAAAAATAATAAAAATAAAAATCTTTTATTTTCAAGCAACAAAGGCTGATAGTTGGTTAGTACAATGAATTACTTAAGAACTATGTTAGTAAAATTTTATGGATTGACCACCAAGAATACGAGAAGTTGCTTATGACTTCGCTGAGAAGAATGGATTGGCATATCGTTTTAACAGAGAAAAGAAAATGGCTGGTACGGAGTGGCTTCGTCCTGATTTGTCGTTGCATGCTCCAACTTCCACTAGCGTCGCTCGTGCAATAAGATTTAACTTACTCGTACACCACTTGCTTGTCTTCAAATTCAAAACGTTGAATCGCCTCTTGTCACACTTGAAGATGTAGCCCGTGTACCAAAAGCTGAATTTTTGACACGATCTCACCACAAAAGAGCTAAGTCGGATATTTTGAGTAGATCTCCATTTAAACTGGTTCTCTAAGAAGCATCAAAGCTTTCTTCAAAGAAAGCACCAAAAATGGATTCAAAGACTCTCTATAAAAAGTTCAAAAATGCCTTTAAAGAGCCAAATAAAATGCCTAAAAAGAAGGTTTGGAGATGGCCATCATGTACTGAAATGTACGTGGACTCCCCCGCAGAGGACTGGATAGAATGTATGAAATGCTTTGAATGGTGGCTTGCACAATGTATGAGAGTTTAGGACATTTTATTCGCCGGCTCTGCAAGGAACCATAAGTTAATCGATGATCCGCGTACTCTTATCAACCTAGAAGCGTACTCTTACACAATAATATATGTAAGAGTACGCAATTCCCACTTGTGATTATTTTTGTTATTCTGAGAGTTTAAAAGTATTTTTGTTATTATTTCTGTTTTCTTATGTTATATGATTAGATTGTACACGCAATAAATGACTAGTTGATTATTTTCATTTCATTTTGTTTCTTTTAGAATATTTTAAACCTTAAGTGAGTACTGCTAGACCAGGTTACCCTAATGAGTGATGCACTCCAAAGCCGCACTTTTTCTTATTTACCCAGTATGTGAACCCACCTCTGTAGAAACGAGTGTATAGATATACCATTGTGCCATCAGGACATCAATGTAATTTTTGGAATGCTACCTTATCAACCCTCACATTATCTCATCGCGTTGAAATCAGCTTACTCTACAAAGCTAATCTTAGTCAATATCATAATTACATATATCTATAGATCTTTAGTGACTGATATCATCTGGCTCTTCAATGATCGCAGATTACGCACATACTACTTAAGACTTCGCCATGTAAAAATCAACTTTAAGTTGATAGGGTACACAGTACAAGATTGAACGTGAAACGAACTAATTTACTTATTCAAAAAGTACTCGGCACAAGCACATCAAGGCTTAAAGATATAAGTGATATTTAAATTTATTAAAGAAGTGGCTGGTTAAGGCCATTGTGGCGATTATGTGCATGTGCAGCGTTAAGTTCCTCCATTCAACACGCAAAAAGTGGGGAATGAAAATGTCTTAATGTAAACGGAGTATCTTAACAGGTTAGGTTTCGAGGTTTTGCATAACCTGTATGTGCATGATACAACGTGAAGCTAAAAAAGTAGTAGTTTCTCGCGATTGAGCTTTTTTAGTGCTTAAATTATTTTCTAATTTGTTAAAAAATCAATATTACTACACCCGATTCAATTATCCATTTTTTTTTACCTAATTGTATATTTTTTGTTGACATACAAAAAAATATACTCTTGTTATATTAGAAAATAAAAGAGCAAAAGTTTTATGTATTTTAGATTTTAACTTTTAATGTATTCTCTTACCTTATTTAATATCTTCTTTATCATATTTTAACCATGACATTCGGATATAAAGTATAAAAAATGTACTATTTAAAATATTTCCGACGACTTCCCCATACAAATTACAAAGCTACACTCAATACGAGTTGTGATAGAGCATTGCGAGTCGTGACGTCTGTCGCCTCGAGACGTCATTACCAGAGATCATTAGCGGCGACGCGCCCCCCACTGTAGGTACTGTACCTACTGTACCCTACTTTACCCACTATACTACAGGTACTGTACATTTTGAGAAATGCATAGTATATTTAAATATACTATACATTTCTTGATCATTTATTTGTACTAATATTATTAATTTTTGTGAGGTTGTATTTTATTCAACTTTCGCGAAAAATGTGACTGAAATTGGCCGAATTGGTCGTGGCGTAGCGGTACAAGGGTGCGATTTTAAACGCGACAGGTTGTGGGTTCGATTCCCACTCAAGGAAATCTAATATTTAATATTCTCATTTCCTCGCTCTAGTAATGAGGCAAAGCGCAGTCACTCAACACGCAATGCCTCTAGAATATGAGAACCAATGTGCAGAATACAGCGTGAAGGAAAAAAAAGAACATACAAAATAAAATGACAGTAGGCTCTTTCTACTTACAAAATTTGCAAATTTACAAGTAGCCTTTACAAATCAATAAACCGTCTAAATTTTAAATACGAGATTCGAAATGACTACCAATTTCTACAGTAAATCCGAATTTCTACAGAGCACTCAATCAAAAAAATATACAACTAAGTATTAAATAAAATCAAGAACACTTCAAAATAATCGCTCAAAATACTATAATTATTACAATAACAAGTAAAAATAATCTTACTTTCATATTTCCCGCTAAATCGTTTCGTTTAAGCGTTATTACGTATAACCAAAACGATTTGACCTCCACCCTCAAAGTTAATGTATTAGATATAATTTCAGAATAAAATGGTCGTTTTATATAACAAGTGTGGGGGAGAAGTAAATTGTTTATTATTATGTTGATATTTCGATTTTGAGTGTGTTTTCCGGATTGTGTGACATTTGGTGTGATTCATTGGATTTAAGCAGTTAAGAGTTCAATTTTGCCTTGATTTATATTATTTATACGAATTTGTTTGGGTGTAAATCAAAATCAAATTAAATCAGCTTCACTGCGAGTGGCGAAACTCAACGCCGCGCTTTGCCTCCATATCTATAACTTAATGTGACAGATTCGTTATATACAAAAATTATTACATTATCTATAAATATTTAAAAATAAAATTAAAGTTTCTGTCTGTGATTTCAAATAAACTGTGCCTTTAGTTAATTAGTTATTTAAAATTTAAAATATTTTGTCTGTCTGTCTTTCTATTTGTTCATTCTAATCTTTCGGACAGCTGACCCCTTTTTAATGCAATAATTGTGGGTTCAGTCTCACGGAAAAATGTCACTTAAAATATTTTTTCTCTTTGAATTCTGCACTGTAACGAAATATCTAGACAACAGTATTGTGAACAATGTGTCCTAAATGTATTTCTAGCCTCTTTTTACATGAAAATTATAAAAGTAAATATAACTTCCTCTCATTTCTTACTTTTAAAGAAAGATAAAAAAAACACAAATTTATGAGTGACTCCTCATTCCGCTTGCGATGACAACACCTCGGATTACATGTAAGTGACAGGAGGGTAGTCTGATGGCGGTAATAAGCCTATTGCGGGACACGGAGTGACGTCGAGGGCGGGCGGCCGTTCACATTTACGATGATTAAGAGATTATAGTATATTTATTTTGTGATTTTATTTAAATGTAAACAATATTTAATTTAAATTTAAACAATATTATTAAAAATCAAATTAAATCAGCTTCACGCTGTATCGCGCACACAGCAGTGTAGGCAGATGTTAAGACACTAGACCTAGTGTTAATACACTCCGTTCCCCAATTTTCACGTTCTGAAGGCATTAATTACCTCGACACCGGAGCGATAAAATGGAAATATAATATTTTAAATAAATATTTCATTTCCTCGAGTGAGGATCGAACCCAGTCACGTTTACAGTTACACTTGGTGCCCCTGTGCCACGACTGGCCTCATATTATTGATATGATTTTTATATGATTGTTGTAAATTCTGAATTTTTAATCACATTAAATTATTTGTTTATTTAGGCCAACATCAGAATATAAAGTTCACAAACATAAGAAATTTTATAAAATATTATAAAAAAACTTAATTAAGTTTCCACTTAAAAAATTACAAAAAAGTCATAATAGAGCAAAAAAATACCTACATTAAATAATTTTATTTAGATTACACGAGTCTTGCGTTATTGTAGAGTTAATCTAATATAATAATTAATAAATCAGTCCAATATTTAAAAGCATTAACATAATACCAGAGATTGTTCAATCAATAAAAGTAGAGGCCATAAGGCAAACGAGCGTACTAGTCGCCTGATGGTAAGTGATCACCGCCGCTTACCAACTTTACAAGTTGTAGGTTAGGTGCCTCTCTCGGGGATATGAATTATAACTAATTTTCCACTCGGGTAAGACAAAACGCGGCGTCGAAAGGCAGTATACTACCTTTATATAGAAATATTTTTTAAGAACTCGACATTTTATCCTTCATTACAAGATAGGCAGAGAGCTAACAAACGAACGGAACAAAAAATATATTTTTTTATTGAATCACTGCTTCCTGAGATTAGCGCGTTAAACCAAACATACGAATAAGAATTATATCTTCATGTAAAATTAAATTTAGGTACAAGTATATAGAACAAGTATATCCTTTAAGAAATCCCTGCAGAGAGAACCTACTGTTAAGACAATAGAATTTTCCGTCCATTTCTGGAGATATTGCGTTGAGTTCTACACGGCGCTTCGGCACCAGAGCGAGGAAATATTTTAATATTCAATATATTATTCTTACAATTACTGATATTCCACATCAACTATCAGTCAACAAATAAGGGTTATAATAAGGGACAGTGTTTCCGGCGGAAGTGCGGTTACTTTGATAATTGATAATCGATATAAAATTGAAGGCACTTGACAGATTAAATATAAAAGCATATATATTGATATGATTGACACATAGAGAGTATTGAGTGGTCTCTATTATTTATTAATGACATAATTTTTTTTTAATAGAAACGATTATTTTTGACATTTATTACAATAAATAGCTTTTTTTGTTGCTTCTCCTGTTGTAATATAACTAAGAATTGTGTATGAAACATGATAATTCCAAGTCTCCGCGTTAACCTGGGACGAAAGTACAGTACGTTACCACAAAACAATTAGCGTTATATTAAAATAACATTTATTTTTTTTAGTAAAAAGACTATCTAATACAAAAATATTACTTTTTTGAGCTTAAAACAATAGTTTTTGAGATAAGTGCGTTCAACCAAACAAACTCTTTATAATATTAGTTTATATATTTTTAACAACAGCGTCCTACTCTCTTATCAAGCGATGTACGTCGAAATCCTTAAACCAGTTCTTTTCATCTCTGTAATGTAACGCTGTGTTGTTTACGACGATAAAGTTGGACTTTATAGGTAGATATATTTACATACAACAGAGTATTATATACTACCACACACATACACACTTACAATGAAACACTACACGTACGAGAACTGGAGTCAAATATATTTTCCAAAATCCAAACAACTACTTCCTTAATTAGTAGCGACAGTGGAGTTCGGGTTTGAATACGCATTGAAGGGTCCTTTTCCATTTCATACCATTCAAAACGCAATCCGAACGA
>DWQW01013265.1:0-10327 GCA_018249695.1 Heliconius erato demophoon | reverse complement strand
ATTAAGGAGATGTTACTGATTCGAAATGACCTAGCCTACGAGCGGCATAGTATGACCGACGCGAACGGGCAGATGACTTTGACAGTTTTGTAAATTTTCATACATTTTCGAACTTCTATTAATTTTTCTATCCTGGCTTATATATATATATATATATAAGCCAGGAATATCAAAGATTTCTATGTATTTTCATAAAATATACGTAAATACAAACACATTTAAATGTTCTAGGTGTCTGACACTAAGAAGTCATAACAGTTTAATTTTAAAACTTTATACAAATATTTTTATATGGATGTATAGCAAGCATCTTTTAACGATAATATACTATCAAACTCACAATTTGTCTCGTTTACAGTTGCACGCTTGTGTGCCTGCACCACGATTCTCTCCTCCTCTTTTATCCTTTGTTTATCCATTCGATTATTCAAAAAACATTTAAGAAAATCCTCGACATCTCTACACAATACACTTGATACCCATCTATTCTTGATTGATTTCATTGATTGATCTTTCTATTCTATTTTAGTGACGAGACGTTTATCAGCACAAAGAAAGGTCGAATTGGATACGCTCTATTTATCTAGAATACATTAAGTACTTATTTCTTTTTCTAAGAAATATGTCTTTGTCAAAAAGATAAATTTGCAATTGGATGATATAATATCGCTAGAACCGACCAGCATCTATAATAATGATTATATTTTTATCTATTTAATGGACACAGTAAAATAATAGTAGTAGTCTCTACATTTCGTGCTATTTTTCGAAATATAGGGTATTGATTTAATGTCGTTATTTGTCGCCTTAGAACGAGAAAATTAAAATAACTCATTCTTTATATATCACATCAACACACATTATATTTTTCATTGGCATTTTTAAACACCGATCCATAAAATTAATGCATTGTTTTTATGTTATTTCGTATTTCATACAGACAAGTTAGTGTTGTGTGAACATATATTCTTTTTGTCATTGTTCACGTTGTATCCCGCATATAACAGGGTAGGCAGAGAGAACCTAGTGCTAAGATACTCCATTCGAATTCTTCCGAATTTTTGAGACATTGTGTGTTTAGAGGTGAAACTAAACGTCGCATTTTGCCTTGTTACCAGAGCGAAGTAATAAAAATATTAATAAATAATAATTCCCCCGAATGGAACTTGAACCTATAATGTCGTGTTTACATTCACACGCGTGTACCACTACGCCGCGACAGTCTTAATTATACATAATATACATTTATCATACAAATGTACATATAGTAATTTACATACATTATGCCAATGTAAGCTTACTTACATAATTAACCTCGATGTTTTACGATACTTTAGCTACCCTCCTTTCATAGGGGGATTTAAATTTAAATATTTAATCACAACCCCTTTGGCGCAAGCATCCATTTGATACAGTTAACAAAAAGAGTCGAGTCTCTCTCTCTAAAAAAGTTAACAGAATAAACTAGCGCTATACAAAAAGTTAGTGACAAAAATTTTCCACGCCGGTGTTAGTCAAAGCTAAAGGCCAAAACACAGGCCGTAATGACAAAACAAACGAGTCGTTTAGACCGACAATTTTGTATTTCAAAAAAACATAAAAAATCTTTTTGAGTCATAGAAGACCGCTTTGTAAAGAATATATGTCACCTAATTTGTTTGAGCGAACTTGTTGTGTGTTTTAATCAAAAATTGCCATTTTTATATACATATACATAGGTGCAATTTTTATATTGTAGTTTAGGAAAATGCCGATACAAAATATTGATAAAGATTGTTGTTTACATATATATTTGTTATACATGTATGTATGATATTCTTTATTACCTTATATGTCCTTAACTATTGAATGAATATCTTTACAAAAATAAAACTAATAACATAGCCAGAAAGAAGAGCGTCTCTACATACGTATGTCGTCTCGTCCACTATCCTCAACCTCTTCATACATGCCTTCAGAAAGGACCTGATGCTATTTAAATGATTTTTCTTCAGTATCATAGACACTGTCATCGAAGTTCAACCGAAATCAGGCCTAGTAATAATACTAGCAATTACATTGTTAAAATGTTAAATAACTTCAAAAAATATTTAACATTTAGGTTATGGGTATACCAATCAAATGCACTCAATAAAATAAAATCATCAAATACTAGTTTTGAATACGAAACATAGTGTAGCTCTGGTTGCTGATCACTGCGCTCCATCTCTTCGATGTAATTCTTGTGGAATGTTATTTATCATTCTACTTGATGATTGGTCACTCAATGTATCATACTTTTGTAGTTTATCCATTGTTTTATGCAACTGAACTTGCAGGCGATATGTTTTTAATTTACTTTTTAGTGGATTTAATAAATATAATGCGACGTCCTACTCAATAACATGGAAATTCCATTTTCTTATTGTGTTAAATTTTTATTTATCATATATCTAAATTGTTAAAAAATATATATGAAAATAGTTTAAGAATTTCACGCAAACAGTACTGTGGGTGGCAATTGTTTACTTTTATAACTAAAACATTGCTACTTTTACTTACTCAATGCCAAGCAAATCGGGCGAAAAGTGGTAGGAGGGTTAAGGCTAAGAAACAACGAGAAGCTAAAAAATATTATAACACTGTATAATAAAAACTATGCACGTGGCCAAATATCAATACGTTCTGTACACTTTTTTTAAATTAAGAAGACAAAAGGCGGCGTTGTGTTTCGCCACTCAAAATGCAATGTCTCAGGAAATAGGCAGTTGTGAAAAACGGAGTATTTTAACATTAAGTTCCCTTTGTCTACACAGCTACATGCGATCGATAAAGAAAGAGACCTTTACTTATATTTTACTTAATTCACTCATTTTTACTATAAACAATAATGAAGGACGTTTTAGATGATTTATCATCGTTGATCGAGATGGATTTTGACTTCGGTCGATTGTTCTATTGAGCTCACAAATGGCTTACTTGAGAAATTAAAAAGCTTTCTTTCTTAGAAATATTTCTTTAGCTTACTCAGAAAATGTAGGTTATTAAGCAAATATTTTATGCTATTTAAAATGAAAATGTAGAATTGAAATTACAAAAAAAAAGTTCGATTGTCCCGGCACGTGTAATTCTCTTATTACGTCACATATTAACGATATGGTATTTAAAGTAAGTGAATTTTTAAATTACCATTACTGTTGAATAATCAAAATATTATGTTTTACGCAGCTTACGCAGTTTGTTAAAGTTATATTATTAAAATATGAGTTTTGGTCCTTAATATAGTTAATTGTGTTTTATTCTGTAGTAAATGATGTGAAGAAACTATTAATACAGTGGAACTCGGGGTAGTTCCTGGGACATACGACACAGTTGTTTGCTTCAAAGGTCCCTTTACAATGCATCAACACTTGCTCACTGCTCCAGCCTAATATAACAAATAACCGTAAAGAAAATAATTCATATGTCTTATAAATTTAATTACAAACATAGCTATTAATCAAAAATCAATGTTGCCATAGCATAGAAGCATATAGATAACTAAGATACAGCATATTATATAGCCCTTATATATGAAATTAACATTTTTTCGTACTGGGTTTAAACAAAAAATCCTCATCTCTGGTTAGGAATTCCAAATTCAAATTTATACAGCTTTGTATTGTAATTGACACATGCATTTATATTTCATTAACCGTCATTAATTTGTTTTTTCTTCTGTTTTAGGGCTTAGCACCTTTTAAGGAAAAAAGGAACCCTTATAAGATCACTTTGTTGTCCGTCTGTCTATCTGTCAGTAAAGAGCCTTTATCTCAGGAATGCTTGGAGATATCTCAGATCAACGGCCCCATGATTTCCTGAAAAAAAAAACGTATTTCCACATTTACTTAAAAAAAGATATGGCCGTTTATATCGCAAAAACGCGTATTTAGACACTATAAAGGAAATTTAAATTAATAGTAATTCCGGTTGACCTATAATTATGAAATTTTGCAGCAAGCATCTAAAAATAGTCCTGGTTCAGGGATAAAAAGTATACATTTGTGGTTAAATCCTAAGAAATAATAGTTTTTTTTGCAATTTAAAGAATTTACAAATTGAGAAACTCGTTTTATTTACGAATTCCACCGTGGCCCCGGAAACGGCTGGAATGGTTAAACTTAAAAGATGGGTACCTCACGAATTGAGTGAAGCCGCGTTAGTTGCTTTGTTAACTTACTTAACCGGCACAATAATGAAGGGTTTAGTAGTCTAGTCCCGATGTAGTTAGTTCATTACAGTTTTCTTAAATCTGGCCAGACGATTGCGGCAGACATCTATTGTCAGCAATTGCAAACCATGATGGAAAAGCTTAACGCTAAACAGCCGAGGTTATTTAATCGCTCTACCCCACTGCTGCTTCACGACAACGCTAGCCACACACTGCGCATCAAACTACCAAATTAGAAGACCTTAAATTGGAATGTCTAACACATCCACCATACTGCCCGGACCTTGTTCCAACAAATTACCAGTTTTTTATAATTTGGATAACTTCTTGCAAGGGAAACGTCAAGGCAGTCCAAACCGACTTCAAAGATTTTATTGATTCCCTTAAATTGGTGTTTGATATGGAACAAAAAAACAAACATATTCGAATGTTTGTTTTGTTTGTTCCATATCAAACGCCAATTTCATATGTAAGAACCTAATATAACAAGTAAAAAAATATTATTATGTTCCACAAATTGTATTCATTCTTGAGTAACAATATCCTGACTAAAAATAAGTAATATCGTGAAAGGAATGTTTTTTTTGTGCTTAATAAAAAAGTACGAAATTGTATATTATTTTTCTTATTATTTACAAAATTACTTATTGTAGTCAATGAAAATTTTAATTTTTAACTTTTATATGATAGTCTTAAAATCTTCAGCTCCAGTCATCAATAACCACAAAAACTAGTTCATCCCTAGCAAACCTACGGTTGTTGAGGCTAATGTCATGGACTCAATTATTCGTCTTGATTTAAGGTAACCAATAAAGGTTTTATTGAAGTAATCAAAGCGAGGATCGACTCCGTCCGCATCGAGATAGCGCGTCGTAAATACTTGCCGCACCTGAAATGGTACTTTACGTGTCGTACTTAATGCGGATGCGGATTTTGATAATAGATGCATTAACTGAGTTGGTGTTTTTTTTGTATATTTTTATTGTACTTATATAGTGTATTATCTATATGTTTTAATTAACTTAGTATGTAAACATTGATAAAAAATTACGTCTACGATTATGCCCGAAATGATACTAAAATTATTTTAATGTTATATCATTGAGTGATTAACATGTAAGTATTTTTCTATAACCATTTAAATGGCTTAATTTAAAAGCTAAATTTGTGGCCTATGTGTTATTCTGATATATAAGCTAAATAATAATGAAGTATCACCTAACTCCGTTCAATAGTTTTTGTTTGAAAGCGAAACAAACATACATCGTCACAAACTTTTTTAACGCATTTATAATATTAGTAAGACTAAGCTTATTTCAAGTAATTTGAAACCTAAAAGGAAACAATTTCCTTTAACAAAAACATATCCTTGAGTTACGCTCAAACCATCTAAGAAAGACAAATGGTCGACATTGTCACACCCACATCAGTAGATATACTCGTATAACGACTCCCACGCCGCGCTATCTCTGCTCGTACACTGTAGAGTGTAGGCAGTTAAACTGGGATTCCTCACAATCATGATGTAATGTTTGTTTTGTTTACTTCATCAGGCCTCTACATTACATTTGGTAATCATTTTTGAAATTTATACTACAGTGCGATATATAAGTGTTAGATTATATAAACTGCTTTCGCTTTGCCCCGTTATTATTTTATTTCCTTGAGTGGGAAACGAACACACAAACAGTCGCGCTTACAGTGGCACACTTGAGCTCCTACGCGACGCCACGACTGGCCTTATTGAATATATTATAATTATTATATATATTTTATAATTTTCTAGAGAGATAGTCGACGCGCAGCGACGTTTGACGTGGGTTCGATTCCCATTTGGGACAGTGAAATATTTCAATTTTCTCGCTCTGGTAACTTGTTTTAGTTTACGGGTGTTAGTTTCACCACTTAACACGCAATGTTAAAATTAGGAAGAAATTAGAGAACAATGTGAACCTATATGTCTGTCTGTTTGTGTGCCTTTTGTTATTCAAAAGAAAAAAATAAGTGTACAAAATTAGTTTTCAACCATAATAGATGAAAATATGAATTAATTCTCAATCATTTAATAACGAATAAAAAAACATATTTCTAGGAGTCAGACGAGTATTACTATGAAATTAATCCAACACTAGTAACTTATGACGTCACATGTGTCAATAGCACTACCTATTTCGAATGTCGTAATAATTGGAGAACAAAATCATTTAACTCTTTATAACTTATTCAGTCAGATAAACGATGAAGATGAAGATGAAGGAGGCAGAGGAAACTTTTTCTCGTTCCGACCAGATATTAAGACAATCTGTACTCAACGGTGGAGCTCAACGCTACGCTACGCTTCTCTAATAGAGAGGGAAAATAAAAATAATAAAAATAAAATAACTTAAAAGAGCATTGAGTCCCGCCACTCGACGAGAAATATCTGCAGAATTCGGCGGAAAGTAAAGAACGGAAATGTCTTAATAGGAACGAAGTGCCTTAACATTTGGCTCCAAAGGTTACTTGTCTGCTTTCTATGAAATACAGCGTAATAAAAAAAATTACTCACGACACGACTTTAAAAATTCGTTTCTTAGTTACAAGAAACGCTGTATTAATAAAAAAACTTTGCTTCGGTGGTTCAGCTCGAACTACATATAACAGGTATAAAAAAGTTTTTATTCCAACCTTTGCATTAGCATTAACCATACCCTTATTCAAGATTTATTCTAAGAAAATCTTAGGAACCTTTCTTCTGATTGATAAATTAACCTTCCCTTGTACGCGAATGTTATTAACCTACAAATGAAATTTGTATGTTGCCTATTTATGTGCACATATATACATTTTTTAACCTACGTAGTATATACTTTTTTTTTATAATTTATTTTTAAAAATCCGTTAGTATTAAATAGAACCAACTTGAGATTTAAGGAATATGGATACCGTTGTTACACAGCTAGAAAGCATCTGACTGCAAACGTCACGTTTGTGGGTTTGATTCCCACTCAGGGAAATGATAAACAACAACATTTTTACTTATTTACAAAACGCTTATAACATTTGAACGTAGCGGGATTCGAACACGCGCCTCCTGGTAACCGACCAGGCGCTCTGACCACTAAGCTATACGTTCTCATCAAGCTACGTCGAAAGTTGTAACCAGCGTATAAAAATTACAAACACATTTTTTGCGTATCACATCACATTTTATCTCATCAAAATCCAACTCCAGCGAAAAGGTTCAAAATGTGACGGACGTCCACTTCCGCTACCCGACACATATGAAACTGAAAAAATATATTTATAAAAAAAAAACAGGACCTAAAGTTATTATCATTAGATACAACTTCTAAATTTGATTTCTGAAACTTAGCAATTATAAAATGCATTCATTCGTAGGTACATAGTAGCCTTTCTCGAGTTAAAAGTCTTTACATATTACTAGCAACCCAAACGCGGTTCGCCCGTTTAAACTTCCAATTTATTTTACAAATTCTTAACATAAATGTCTGTGTGTTATCCTGATGTATGTTCTATATTACTGTAAGGTTTCATCTAAATCTATTCAGTAGGTTTTATGTGATAGTGGGACAAACATCCATCCTCACAAATTTTCAAAGTTATAATATTAGTAAGTATAAGTACTAGTATGATACTAAATAACCACTATACAGACTAGCACTCTCCTTTTTATGAAAATTGTATTACAAGAAAGCACAGACTAGAAACCATTTCCCGTTATCGAAGTGCTCCTTTAATTACTCAAGCACGTAACGAGGACGCAGTAGCAATAGTACAACATAGGGTCAATGAACTCTAACAGTCGTATAAATCGTAAATAATTAATATTTTGTTACTGTATAACATTTTTATTATATTTAATTAAATATATTGACAGATTACCTTTATTGTAGGACATTAAATAGACTCATATTATATAATATTTATAAATTGTAAATATTTTAATATAATAGTTTTATATCATATTTATAAATGATAATATTATATTTATATTTCCTTTTATAGTAATATGTTAAATGTTAAACTAATATATATAGAAATGACATTTATAAGTAATTATAATTCACCAAACCTATTTAACTCTCATTTCACAATTCACATACACGCATCTAACAAAGATGGCGGCAGGCATTCTGCGTACTTTAATATTATTGTAATTTTGCATACCTCATAAAACATCTTCATGTATTTATTTCCATTTACTAAATAAATAATATTTATCTATGGATATTGACGGCATTATATGCATTAATATCATTATTCTTTCTTTTAATAATAATCTATTAATAAAAAATATTTGTAAAAACAAAAACCCCGACTGCATCAAACTAAAAAGAAAATAAACAAGCCCAATAGTTTATTAGGATTAACAGTCGGGACCTCTTTAAATTATGCGGGGTTCCTGGTAAAGATTTTATTGATTGAAGAATTACTTATAGGTCCCGACTGTTAATCTTAATAAACTATTGGGCTTGTTTATTTTCTTTTTAGTTTGATGCAGTCGGGGTTTTTGTTTTTACAAATATTTTTTTATTTTTCATTTTTTTGTTAGAATTTAATATGGTAATGATAATCATTATATACCTTTTTGAAATCCTGAAATTGAGCTCTTGAATTTGACACCCATATTGTAGTATTCGAAACGAAAATATTCTTTTTCACTAAGTCCAATGGCGTACCATAGCCGCCATGATTATTTTTTAGAAACATCAGCTATCTAAGAACACTTGGGCTGTTAATACGAATCTAACGATACCTCAAGTATGTAAATCCGTCCAGCGGTTCTGTAGATACGAGGTAATAAAGAATATTACATACATACAAGATACGCGCGAAAAACATAACCCTTCCTTAGCAGTCGGGAAAAACTTACCGACGAAGTATTCCAAACCAAACAATTGTAAATACGTAATAAGCACTTATAACTAACTTATCTTACCAGCCTCGAATACTTCATTTAATCATAATTAAATTTACTAACTCATATACTTGTTACATATAAAATGTAACTAAATATCTATTAATTATAAATTAAAACTTCTCTAATCATTTTTAAATAATTATCCTTCTCCCTTTCTTTCCTTTTTTTTTTACTTTGACGTTGACAGTAGCTTATTCAGCCAACGTGATATTTTACAATAATTAAAATATTAATTATATTATTATTTATTTAAAATTATAATACACAATGATTACTTATAATTATTAAATTATTTTTAACTAGCGACCCGCTCGCGGCTTCGCCCGCTTTAACTACTGAATTATTCATATAATGTACCTATGTTTGCAAAGCACTTAAGATTACTAATGTGAAAATTATTGAAACCTTAATGCAACCCACATTTTCGTAGCTCCAATAAGGATGTTCCAAACAACAGAAAACTTAAACGAAAGAAATTATAAACAACAGACTACCTACTATTCTCTTACCCAAAAATACTTAAACGAAAGATGTAACCAACAATGCTGCGACGAAATACATTATAATTATTGGATAGCTCCAAAATACGTGCAATCGCTTCTAAATTTACTTTGCTATAGAGCCAGGCGCAGAATTGAAGCATTCTCTCGTCCATCTCCGTAGTAGCTCCGAACGACATTTGGGCGTTTGTTCCATGGCCGTGTTCTCAAGCTATAACCTGCTCTAGAGCAGACACAGAGAGAGGCGTGCGGGACGGGATTGGAAAGATTATCAAATGCCATCTAGGCGGTCAACTCAGTAAGGTGAGACCCTCGGTTTCCTGAGGGAGGCCCAGCTTAAACGACCAAAGATCAATGCAAGGCTCATGAGTCGCATTTGGAGGAGGATAGAAAGTCCCTCGGAAGTCATCTGACGTCTGACCTCGGGTGGCCGGATATGCCACGGAGTGCTGCTCCTTAGGTGCAGGTGACCCAATACATTGGCGCAGCGGAATGCGTTGGACGCGAAACGACCAATGTGTACCTCCAGGCTTTCTATTTTTAGATTGCGGTGATGCGAGGTGTTTCTCACGTAGTATGGCGCCTGAGTCACTCGACGGAGGATGAGGTTCTGGACCACCTGCAGGATTTCTCTTTGAGTGATACTCGCTAGGGCGATGTGATGTCATCAGTGTATAGTGCGTAGAGAGCAGGTGACAAAATGCTGCCCTGGGG
>DWQW01013264.1:0-10328 GCA_018249695.1 Heliconius erato demophoon | reverse complement strand
ATTTCGCCTAAAGATATTGACGTGTCTATATTTAGTATGATTGAAATTTGACGAGGTATAACATTATGAAAACATGTAATTAAAATTTATATTAGGTACTTCGTTTACGTAGAGAAAATATAGATAAGTTTGTTTTTATTTTGTAGGTGCTCTGGATATAAATACACATTAGGGTCATTTTACGAGAATCAAGAGCGCTACGCTAGGCAAAAATATATCTTTTAATACATGAAAGATTTTTTTTTTTTAAAATACAAGTTATTACCGCATTTGAAATAAAGATGCTGGAGTGGATATGCAGCGTGACGTGGACTGATCGCAGTCGTAACAACTTGAAAGCTCCAAGGGTGTCGCCTGAGATGGTTTGGCCACGTTGCGCGGCCTAAGAACTAATTCCAATGCTTTGCTATGTCTGTCCCTGGGGCAAGTCCTCCCGAAGGCCCAACGAAGCGCTGGTTGGATGCCGTGATGAGATGATATGAGAGCCAATGGTCTAACCATTGAGGACTTCAAAATTAATTTATTTTTTTAACTTAACACTGTATCCCGCATATAAAAGGGTACGCATAGGGAACCTTCTGTTAAGACACTATTACTACTACTACTTCGCCACACTTCAAAACGTGACGAATCTTAACACCGCGCATTTTCCTATTACTAGAGCGAGGAAATGAAAGTGTGAAATTAAATTGAAAAATTATATAACCGCAAATATTTGAAAGAAAAAACTGTAATAACGTCTCTCTTTAAATTTAAATATTTTGAAATCATTTTATGCTAAGTTATTGCATCTATTAGAATAATGCATTAATAATTGTGGTCTTATAGGACTTTTATGAGTTATCTATAAAATATTGCGACCAATTTCATAATATTTTTTTGCATTAAGTTCATAATATATTTGTTAATATATTTTTTTTGACGTAGAGTCGTCTAAAGTTGATTACTACCTACTGCACACTATCCTCTACCTACCCTGCCATGTGTGGTATACAGTGTGAAGCTAAAAAAAGATTTTTATTTCCGCGTATTCGCTTGGAGTGAGCTAATGCCGTGTAGGAATTATAAGTAAGGTAAGTTATATGAGCATTAACTCAAATATATGAAATGAAATTGAAATGAAATTAGCTTCACGCTGTATCCCCCACACAGCAGGGTAGGCAGAGGGAACCTAGTGTTAAGATACTCCGTTCCCCACTTTCTGCCGAATTCTGGAGGCATTGCGTGTTGAGTGGCAGAACTCAACGCCGCGCTTAACATCGAGCGAAGAAACCAGAGCGAAGAAATGGAAATATAAATTTAAGTAAATATTTCATCTCCTCGAATGGGGATCGAACCCACAACCAGTCGGATTTACAGTCACACCTCGTGCCGCTGCGCCACGACCGGCCTCTCAAATATATATAGGTTTACTAGTAACTACTGAAGAGTTCCACTGTTCTGATCCTGGCTCCATCACCAGACCACCTCGATGAGACTATATTATTATTAAGAGCTACATATTACCTGAGCTACGTATTACTGCCAAGTTTCATGATGATACAATTATTATTATTTTATTACATAGTTATATTTTGAACTAATAAATATGTGTTAAATAGTTCTTTTTAGGTACATATGTTAACCCCGCAAGGTATGGTAAGCGGAAAGAACGTATTCTCAAGACACCACATCCCTCTCTTTCCATTAATATTCAGGACATCGTTTTAAATAATATAAATATGCAGATAATTCATTTTCGCTGTCGAGATGTGAATCGAAGCCACAATTGTCTATATATAAAAAATAAAGTAAGAATATATAATATTTGTTGAATACTATATAATAGATATTACCATTCACCATCAAAATTGAGAGTGAGCCCAGCTCCAGAGACCTTTTTATCATAGATGTCGTAGTCAAATATAAAAATAACTAAGTAACTGATATGGATTTCTTTGACCATAGACACCTACAATGAGTGAATTTGTTTATTGACGTCATGTATAAATTACATCTACAATCTTCTTTCATAAATCAATTTCATTCGAATCAGTAGTTCCCAGGATTAGTGTTCTTAACCAAACACTGATTTATAATAGTACAAAAATATAGATGATTTCATGAAATAGCCAATTTAACGACATGGCTGCGACATATGCTTAGGTAGGTATAAATAGGTTTTCTCTAGTAAAGTATTAGAACTGATCCATCAAATAACAATATCCAATTTGGACTGTTGCCTAGTCCGTATAATTGGGAGGGACGTAACAATATACGTTCAGAACTATATACAGATAACCTAAATAGGCTTATTACTTACAGAATTTTCAAAATTAATTTTAAATTAGACCAAGCTAAATTGAGGCTTTGATGACACACACAGTCTGGGTGTAAATTCGAGGGTTGTAAGTTCAAATAGGATTTAAGAGAATGAATTCTAACAGTTTTTTTGCTCTGGTAACAAGACAAACAGGGCGTTGAGTTACGCCATTCAACACATAATATCTTGAGAAACGGAGGAGGGTGGAGTGACGAGTGTCTTTACACTAGGTTCACTCTGCCTAGTAATCAAAAAAGATTCGCATATGTTGGTTTACACTTAAATTATAATTTGTGTTATTGCCAATATTTTCGTGTGGTTAAGTAGTTTTGTTGCAGAACCGGAAAATGTGACGGAAAGCCCTCTAAATACTCCGAATCAATGAATACGGAATAAAGACTTGAAGCTGTTGATGCATAAGTGTTTCTATCAAATAGTTCAAAAAGCACAGCACTGATATTGCAGCCGAATATTGCATAATATAAAAATTTATAATAACATTCTATCTGTTTACCCATTAAAACATCTGTTAAAAATTATCTTTATTTTTAATACCTATTTCATAATACTGTATTAAATTTTTATAATTACTCCAAAATACTACATATTTCAACCCAATATATTAGAAAATGATATAGTATAATAAGTACCAAGTCCTCGTTACAAACAATTCAAAAAATTACAAAAACCTCAAAAAATCACCACAAAAGTCCGAATCAGTAAAGATATTGAGAAACGAAACTGAAACATCGTACAAAATATCAAAATTTGGGACGTTGCCTACGTTACAAATATACGTACATACATATTTATATATAAATGTACATTCAACCTAGAACTCATTCTTAAGGCACCAGTTGCGCTATGAATGATCCATTCAATATTGCGGCCGGTACGGCGCAGGCGTGTATCGATCGCGCTGCTTCTGGCGAGAGTGGTTTCCAATGGTAGTGCTAACGTGTCTGGTGTCGAAAATTTCCTTGAAATGGATTACTATTTTTTTTTTTTGGTTAAAAATTTGGTTTAGTATTTATTGTATATTGAAAGTATAGTTAAATATGATATATATTATACACGTATGCGTATTGTACATATAACTTGTCACAGGTTCAAGTTTATTTTGTTTTGAGAGTGACGTGATAATATAATAACTTAGATTTTAATATTTACAACAATTGTTAGAATATATATTAAGCATTGTCAGCTTATTTTATTTAATTAATACATATAATTTTAAGATTACAGCGCTTTTGATTTTGTAACGATATCAAGACTTTTTTTTTATATATTATATATCCATGATGGGTATTTTCGAAAGAATCATTTATTCATTATCCTTAATTTACTCAAATAATCGTTAATTGAAATATTTTTTAAATTCTAATAGAAAGTTTTATTTGTTTCCATGAATCCCCCTTTTAAACCACTCATTTATGTCTCTCAGT
Organism: Heliconius erato demophoon; assembly: GCA_018249695.1. Taxonomy (NCBI): domain Eukaryota; kingdom Metazoa; phylum Arthropoda; class Insecta; order Lepidoptera; family Nymphalidae; genus Heliconius; species Heliconius erato. The sequence goes on along the minus strand of DWQW01013264.1, from coordinate 6,581 downwards.
ATCTGCTTAGATTATCTTTGTTCAGTAAATAGAAGTAAAATTGTTAAATATTTTTCGTTTAGATGGTACAATGTTATTATGATAAATTTAGTTAATAATTTTTGATAGAGTTTTCATGCTTTGTCATTTGATACTTAAACATTGAGAATTATAATTTAAATATAAATATAATTTAAATAAATGAAACGTAACAATAATATAAATTTTACTTATACTAAAAAGTACACTTTATTTCGACACGTTTTGGCTTTCGACACGTCATTGGACAATTACCGCCATCCGGAATGTTACGTTTTCGTCAAGTACGTAGTATGGAGCTTATATACGAGCCCACATATCCAATTTATTGGCCATAAATATAAAGCTTAATATTTTAAAATATATTGTGGCGTAGTTGATATTCGTCTTGTTATACGCGACGGTCCTGGATTCAATCGCAACTTAGCTGAACGAATTTATACATATGAATATATATTATAGTAGTGGATGGAAATAGCTAAGAGTTGTATATGATACACTCTAAAGTCCGTATTTAAAAACTGTTCTGCTAAGTCTGAGATAGATTTTGAGATGCAGTTTTGATCCATAAATGATATATCTATGAATGGAAACTGAATCTAAAGATCGATTTCAGACTTCAGAGTGATTTATAAATACGGTCCTAAGTGCCCGAGGTCAGCATGATCTGAGATACATTAGGACACATTGAAATGTCTAACGTGATAAAATATAGTAATTACTCGATAAATGAGCTATCCACCACAAGTCTCAAATCCACCATACCAGAGGGCAAGATACTAGAATCCAGAGCAGTACGCGAAGCAATTAAGAAATAGTCGGCGGTAATTTGATAAAATAATTATACCAACTGACAGACGAATACCACTAGTCTACCACGGACTACAAAGTGTTCGAAACGTCGGGTTTCCGAAAATGTATAATACTAAATACTAGCGATTGTTCCGGTTAAATTGTTTCATTTAAAATGTGTAATAATCGTAAAAATGTTAGATTTTATTTATAATCTTAGTATATTAGAGTAAATGTATCTCTTAACGTTACTATATCTTAAAAAACTTTTTAATATGATTGTTTTAGACCAAGTGTGACGTTTTATTTCGCAAATATTTTTATATAAAGAGGGAAGTGAAGAATAGAATGACTTGCTAATAGGTTTATTTGCCTAATTAATTTTAAACCATTTTCAAACTGTTAGAGTTATTGTAATTCCAAAGTATATATTTTTTTCTATTTTTAAGATATTCCGTTCAACACGTTCCACATTTTTTTCAGGATACTACAAGTGACGGAATTCAACATCGCGCCTGGTCTACCAAAGCAAGAAAATGAAAATGATTAAAATATAATAACTCTCCCCAATGGGTATCGAGCACACATTAAACCCATTGCGTTTACAGCAAGTCGACCACGTTCTTTCCTCCACGACCACTTCTATGTCAAAATATATATGCATGGTTTTTAGCGTTAAGTCCGCCAATTGTACATTTTTTAATTGTGTTTAATAAAGGTAGTGGTGGTGTTCAATACACATAAATATATAGGGTAAAATCAGATTATAAAGGTAGTGGTGGTGTTGAATACATATATATATTTTTTTTTTGAGCTTGACGCTGTATCCCACGGCAGCAGGGTAGGCAGAGGGAACCTAGTGTTAAGACACTCCGTTCACCACTTTCTGCCGAATTCTGGAGGCATTGTGTGTAGAGTGGCAGAACTCAACGCCGCGCTTAACCTCGACACCAGAGCGAAGAAATGAAAATATAAATTTAAGTAAATATTTCACCTCCTCGAGTGGGGATCGAACCCACAACCAGTCGGTTTTACAGTCACACTTCGTGCCGCTGCGCCACGACTGGCCTCATACATATAAATATATAGGGTAAAATCAGATAGATGCCGCCCCAACTATTAAAAAAGATTCCTAGTTTCTAAAATATACATGTTATATGAATAATTTATTTGAATTTAACTAGATTCATCTACGTGGAATTATTATTATCGTGGAATCCTTGCTTTTAGGATAGATCTAGGTACCTGCTCTTATGGATAGTTGCTCCACTGTAAAAATACTAAGAAGGATAGATGAATGAAAACTATCAATATTTTGTATATGCTGAATTGTAATTCATTTAAATTATTAACATCAGTAGTGAACAGGTTTTTGAATTACGGCTAGTTAGTCATGTCTTTAATTGCTATTTTTCTCATTAAATTTGAATTTCTTTGGTCACAATATAGGTTTTATTGGCTAGGTGCACGACTACTGCGCCACCCATCGTACGCAAATTTGTTGGCTCTGACGTTTTCTTTTTGTTAAAATTTTACTTTGTACATTATTGCAAATTATTGTTTTTAAAAAATACTTGTACAAATGATTATAATAATATCAATACTAGTCAATTGAAACGTTATTTTACTGAAAATGATTTCAGTAATGTATTGTAGCTTTGATCATAAAAAGAAAATAAATCATAGAAATTATTTTATTATTATTAAAATACTCAATATAAAAATGTTTATTATTAACCAATTATTTAAATACCAAAATAGAATGTAATTGAAGATATAAAAGTCATTTAATTTTAATTATTTTTGTTTTATTTGTAAGTATAATTGAATAAAGAAATATTTACAGATCTAAAGATCTTTTTTAAATATGGGGGCCTGTAAATTGACCAATACACAAAAGACATGTGCGATGTTCTGAAATCAATGCTGTTAAATAAATTTTGACTATATCAAATTTTATATAAAATTCCCGACTTCATCTTTCATGTTTGCGTTATCCTTTCGAGGTAAATTCTTACACTTGCAACATTACATGTTTCTTGTGTTTCTCCTCTTGAAAATTCACTCTTATTTTGAAGAAGGGGGGGGGGGGGTGAAATAATAATCCGCACCTATTTTCCACTTCGATCTATGACTGTGCTTATATCTGGAAATAGTTTTAATAATAATTATTGCTCATCATTATAGATAGATGAAAACCCAGTAAAATATTTTTTTTCTGTTGAAGTTACCACATCTGTGTGCGTTTTTGAGGGGTATTACGAATTTTGTTCTTAATTTTTTTGTTTTAATATAAATAATTGAGTTGTCTTTTTCTATTTGTACTTCGTCATCACATACTTGGCTATGAATATATCTATTACATGTAAATGAAAGTCAAGAAAATGAGAAATTCTACAATGCAAGAGATACTTGCATTGTAGAATTTCTCATTTTCTTGACTTAATAAAACGATAAGTCAAACATTTTGCTTTTGAACAGGTGACAAAGCCTACATTTTTTTGCTTTTGGCCATCGTGAGCGCTGCGAGCGATTATGATATCCCCGCCTAGTACTTTGCACCCTGCCAATACTACTATGTGTCATATCGACGGTTCTTTAACAATGATTTGCATCAGCTTCTCTCTTTTCTAAAGTGATTGGTAAGCAGGGAACAGTATGGTTGACAGATCTTCGAGATTGACTCTGGATATACAGGAATCGGCATTCGTGGAGAGATGTATTTGCAACCTTCCAGATGAGATGACATCCACAAATATGAAATAGCGTGTTAGAGTTAGTCCTGCATTTTTTATTTAGATTTTTTATTTAGATTTTAATTTTATGCTGAATTGAAAAGTATTCTTTATTAGGCATGTATCACTCTACCAGCCAATCTGGATCATGAATTGAATATTTAATACACGCTTATTGTCGATATTTATCGATAAATATGTTTCAATATCTATTATTATAGTAACAGATTATGTTTTAAAAGAGTTGGGGGCGCATGTAGAATATATTGAAAAACGTATTCCTAATTTTTATTTTTGTAAATAGGATATTTATAGAAAGTGGGACATCTATTCCATTGAGGCATATATCCTATATATAAAATATTAACTTCATTTTAGCACACATCATCACAATCACGAATGACGCCCACATTCACTAAACAGTATAAACTGATATTAACCGCTATCAGCTGTACTAACCGATATTTTTGGAACTTGGCTAAAAATAGGATAACTGCAAAGTTTACTTTGCTTATTTTGTTATGTTCATAAAGTACGTAATATGCAGATATATTAGTAGTTTTGTTTGTTTGCAATATTGGCATATCTCTAACTTGATACAATATCATGACATATGTAAATATTATATATATTCTTTAAATTGCCTCTCAGTAATATTCCTAAAACGTGCAAATACGATTTTGTTGCACCAAATGAGTGATAAAGAGATGGTAGAAAGATAATATTTAATGTTATTATGCCGTTGTAGTGCAGTGTATAGGAACGGCTTCGTTGGACAGGGGTCTAGTTGTGTGTAGAATTTTTACCCTGAGTAATGTTATAAACATTCATTTTTCATATTCACAACAATTTCATATATATTTCAAAGATTTATTACAACAAAAACTGTATTTTTCCGTGGATAATTTGTTTTGGAACTAGCTTAGCTTTAGATAAATAAAATTATTGCCTAGTATTTCTTTTTAAATAAGTGGTATAAAAACCTTAAAAAATGAATAATAATATTTTGAAAGAACTTTTAGAATACATTGACTGATCTTTTATCAGTATATTTCTTTTTTTTTTTTCAATATCTAAATCTAAAAGTCATATCATAAGACTTATATACTCCACGAATTCTATACAATATCATAACTCCAGTTAAATCAATGATTATAATACATTAAAAAGTCAAAATCATTATTAATATTAATATTTAATAACATGTTAGGTTACCCTGAGCTGTTTTCTGTTAAAAGTAAATTACGTTAACGAGTTGCTCAGTCAAAAATATTTTTTTTAACCAGTACTTCGCGCGACAGACACCGCACAGCAGACAGCGTCAATAATTCTTTATTTTAAATGATATTATTATATTATAATAGTATGTGTTTTTTGTTTACGTTTAAGAATTTAGAATGGTATGTATGCTATTTACACCACTTATTCTACATTGTCATATAAATTTCCTGTATTCCATTTACTGTATTCGAAGTTGATTATTATTATTATTATTATTTCTTTCATTTCTTTCATTTAAATACTAAATTGTGCACAATAATGTATAAATAAATAAATAAATATGTCCTGCACAGTTCGCATTTTATTACAAAAAAATTATCTTTTATCTATCTACCAACAGGAAACCATCGTTAGATGTGCCTGTAGTCTATGGATAAATCAATTTGCACTCAATACTGAATGGGTTGATGTCAATCGGACGGACTGACAGAGTGCTAATAGGCTTTAGGTAATTGACTCGGGAGGTTCATAGAAACGTTTGTGGAGCTTTGCAACTTTCGTAGGTACTTGTTAGAATGTGTTATGACAGTTTTGATGTCAGAGTTGACATTTTTTTAAATTGAAACATCATTTTGATACTACGGAGATAAAATCGTTTGTTAACTGACCTATTTTTGCGAATAGGAGGAAGATCTATATATGTTAATTATATAATTTTTAGTTTTGACGAAAGAGGATATTTTTTATGTTAATTTAAGCTATTTTTTTTAATTTTACAATCTTACTTAACATATGAGGCCAGTCGTAGCGCAGCGGCACAAAGTGTGCCTGTAAAACCGTGTGAGTTCGATCCCCACTCGAGGATATGAAGTATTTACTTAAATTTATATTTCCATTTCTTCGCTCTGGTGTCGGAGCAAAGCGCGACGTTGAGTTCTGCCACATAACACGTAATGCCTCCAGAATTCGGCAGAAAGTGGGGAACGGAGTGTCTTACACTAGGTTCCCTCTGCCTACCCTGCTGTATGCGGGATACAGCGTGAAGCTGATTTATTGATTTATTTATTTTTTTACCTAACATATTGGTAGTGTGCTAATAGTGGATAATATGAACTCTATTATATTTTTTTTTATTTAATTTACAAAGTTAAATTTGTAGTACATTTCAAACAGCGTGAGAGCATACGCCCGCAACTTGAGCTTGTCAACTTTCATAAGTCACATTCTCCTTTGAAACGGTATGCGAGTTCGAGTCACAATGGATCGGAATAAATAAAAAAATATAATTTTATAATTACTTTTTTATTTGTTCTTGTTTTTTAATAGCTAAGTCATGAAAAATGTTAATATTTTCTATTCACAAGTTGTATTTTAATAAATATATTTGAATGATACGGTATTTCCTTCTTTTCAACTTATCTATTATAAGATCATTAGCTTCAAGTCACCTCGACTGCTGTTTTAATCAAGCTTAATCGATACTATTCGAGTTGATAGATTACTCGATTTGTGATGTTGGCTCCATTTTTTCCACTATATTTTTTTATTTTTTGTATATCAACTTGATAACCAAATTTTTTTAATGTCGGTGAAGCATGAAAATAAAAATTGATAAATATTTAAAACATTATACGAATGTAGTTAACAAGAGAAACAGGTTATTTTTAGTGTTAGACTTAGGAATTGATAAAGAAAACGATAAAATCATTATATATTCTCATTTAATACCTAAAACTCATGAGGTAAACAACACTAAACTATTTTTCATACCAATCGATTGTAATCTCAAACAAACGGCTACAGTAGTAATTCGAT
>DWQW01013263.1:0-10328 GCA_018249695.1 Heliconius erato demophoon | reverse complement strand
GATGTAAATATATTTTGTCAATGAGTACAACCAAGGTCATATAAATAAGTAACTTAAAAAAACAACCATTGAATGATTCATAAACATTAAATATTAAAATTGCTTTCTAAGCAGGAAAATAATAAAAATTGCTTTAGAAATAAACATATTTGTTTTCAAAATGACTGATTACAATATGTACGCAATCGAAACTGTCGTGTTTTCAAGTAAATTTTATATTAATAAGTTTATGCAAGAAAATAATATTACAACAGGGTATAGATTAAAATGTTGTGTATTTTGCATATTTAGTTATTGAAAAATCTTTTTATTATTATTTCTACTTTTTTAGCTTCAGCCTGTATTCCGCGTATTGCACGAGAGGGAACCTGGGTATTCTCCAGGTTCCCTTTTCACCACATTCAGGAGGAATTGTGTCTTGAGTGAGTGACTGAACTCAACGCCGCGCTTTACCCGTTACCAAAGCGAAGAAATAATAATGTTAAGTAGGGATCGAACCCTGCCTACACATATATGCTAAAGCTAAAATGCGTAAAGCTAAATAGAAAAATCATAAACAAAAATACTTACCTAAATCTTTCTCATCAACCATTTTAAACAATTGTACATTTTCATTCTTCATTTCATTCAATATTTTATTTTCGTTTAGAAGTTTTTTCAAATCTTCATTCAATTTACCAATTTTACTTAAACATTCATTCTTTTCCATATTTATATCACTGTTATCTTTTTCTAGAACGACTATTTGGATTTCTAGTTCTAGTATTTTTTCTTGTAATGTAGTATTTTCTAATTTCTTAGCTTCAAGTTCAGACATTAATTTATTGGCATTTGTGCTTTCTATTTCATTGGAATCATTCTTGATTTTCAATTCGTTATTCTCTTCTTTTAGCGTGTTTATGTCTGGAATAAAATTTACTAAATAAATATCAAGCCGCAAATCTTTTAGTTTTTTTTTATATTTTTATTATTTTTAAGTCAGACTAAATTTCCTAAAGTGGATATCAAACCCACAATAATTGTGTTAATGTTGTAATGTGGTGTTCGGTGACAACGGTAGTTAACGCCGCGCTTTATTAGGAGTAAAGAAATTGTAAATAATTCATTCTCGTAGAAATCGAACCCACATCTGTCTCTTATAAAAACGACAGATGTGGGCATAGAGTCAGCTGCTATATTGCGCTACGACGGTCTCTATAAAATAACAATATGTAAATATAAATAACAAAAAATATAATCGTAATCATTAAAACTCACTTTCTTCAAACATCTTGATTTTTTCAACCAAATCTCTTTTTTCACATTCAATAGTATCAATACATTTGTTTTTGTCTAATATATTATTTTTTAACTCCAAAATGTTATTATTAAGTACTTCGTTTTGTGATACAAGCTCCTTCTCTGCTTTCTCCTTTTCTTTACGAAAATCACTAAACTCTTTATTTAGTTTCTCAAAATCATTGTTAAATAATTCTTTGGTTTCAGCTAATTTAATAACAAAATTAGCTTTATCATTATCTATAGTGTTTTCCAAAGTTTTTATTTCATTTTGTAGTCTATCATTCGTTTTTATATGTTCAGCGATTATTTTGTTTAAGTTCATTTTTTGATCCTCCATCACAGATTCTGTGACAGTCACCATGTTTTTAAGTACTTGCCTTTCTGAATCGAAATCAGTTATGAGTTTGTCTTGGTTTATTTTTTGTGCTTTTATTTCATCTTCTAAGGATTTGATAGCTAAAATAACAATAACAATTAAACTTTGAAGGAATCATCAAAATATATGCAGTAGATATTTGTTAACATAAATGTTGTCGATAATCATACTAAATCATACATACATACATACTTCAACTGTATAAAAAAAATTACTGTCAATATTAAGACTTAAAAATAATATATTTTATGTAAAAAAATGTAATGTATATTTTAATTTAAACATAGATTAAGTTTTATTATACTTTTTTATCAGCTTCACGCTGTATCCCGCACACAGCAGTGTAGGCAGAGGGAACTTAGTGTAAGACACTCCATTCCCCACTTTCTGCCGAATTCTGGAGGTATTGCGTGTTAAGTGGCAGAACTCAACGCCGCCTCGATACCAGAGCGAAGGAATGGAAATATAAATTTAAGTATATATTTCAGCTCCTCGAGTGGGGATCGAACCCACAACCAGTCGGTTTTACCACACTTTGTGCCACTGCACCACGACTGGCCTTAATATTATAATAAAACAATATTTTCTATTGATTGACATAAAGTAAGATTATGTTTCCAACAGAAACAGATCTATAATTCCTATCTTTTATATTATTTTCTATTTAAATGTACAAAACAAACCTGTGTTGTTTTCCTCTATTGTATGCTGTAACTTTTCTTTCTCATTTCTAACTGTTTCCAATTCCGACGTCTTTTCTTTTAGATAATTAGTCAGCTTCGTAATCATCATGTTGAGATTATCAATTTGACATTCATATGTTTTTTTTAATTTTTCTGTTAAATTCTCATTATCTACCAATTTGTCCTTCAAAGAGTGAACTTTGACATCTAACTGTTGTTTCAAATCATTTAACTCTTGGTTAAGAGAATCATTTTCTAATTGTAATTGTTGAATTTCTTGTGTTTTCGTTTCTAACATGTGGTTGTATGCTTCTTTTTGTTTTGACAATTCTGAAAAAAAATGTAATTTTTTTTAATAACTTCACGCCTTATTTCCACTCATGGCAGGATGAGGATAGCCATTTAGTGTCAATTCATTCTGTTCTCCACATTCTGCCTGGATTCAAAATATTGTGTTTTAAGTAGCAAAAAAAAAACCTAATAATAACAATCCCCTAAGTGAGGATCAAACTCACAACTATAGTGCTTACGGACAGACAGTGTGCCACTCTACAATGACCACAATAAATGACAAATACATTTAAATGTAATAAAAACTTACCTGTTTTAGAATCACTAACAATTGTTTTAAGTTTTTGGACATCTGTTTCAAGTTGATAAATTCCAATTTCCTTTTGTTTCACCTTTTCCGACAACTCCTTAATAACAATATCTTCGTCCTCCAAAGCTTTTTCCAAATTCTTCTTTAGATTTAACTCTGAAGTCAAATCATTAATTACTTTAAAAATGACATTGCAATTTTCAAAAGCATTTCTCTTTTCCGTACACCCATATTGTTCTAATATATGAGAGGAAATATTATCAATCTTAACATTTTCAAGAATTTTGTTCAAGCCACTATTCAATATGGCGACAATTTTCGTATTATCTTCCTCTAGCGCTGAAATAAATAAATAATCCGTATACAAATAATAAATATATAAAACATTATATTATATGTTTAAACAAAAAACACATACTTTTGTAATCAGATTTCAATAAGTTCAAGTCTTTTGACAACTGTTCGATTTCTTCTTGCTTTGTATTGATTTCTGATGACCAATTAATGTTCATTTCTTCAATGTTTTGTTCTAGAATTTTCTTTTCTGATTTTAATATTTCACAGTCTTGTTTCAGATTTTCAAGCAAATTAGCAAGAGTTTCTTTTTCTTCGGAAAGCAACGTTTTTTCTTTCATACATTGTTCTTGAAGTGTTTTAATTTCTTGCAAGTTATTAGCAAGAGAATCTACATGTTTATTCAATTTGTTATTTTCGGAATCTAATATGCCTATCTGTTTTTTCAATTCACTATTACACTTTTCTAATTCTTTATTTCTACTGATTTCTATTTCAATATCCTTATTAACATTTACAATCTGTGTTGATAAGTTTTCAATTTCGTTTTTAAGCACAGTACTAGAGATAACTTCTGCTTTTAATTTATCAACTACTTCTATTTTCTCTTCTCTTAAATGTTCCTTTTCCTTTTCAACTAACTCTTTTGAAAGTCTTTCGTCCACTAATTGTTGTGTCAAACATTCTTTTTCCTGTATCAATATATTTTTTATCTCTTCTACTTCCGTCAATTGCTCTGCAATCTTTCTTTTTTCTAATAATATTGTTTCTTTTCCTTCATCAGCGATTTTAAGTATAGATTTCTCTTCCATGAGTTGTTGAACTAAAATGGCCTTTTCATTAAGAAGACTGTCTCGTTCATATGTTACTGTTTTGTAATTATCTTCTAGAACATTCATATTTTGAACTAAAACATTCTTTTCTTGAATAAGAACTTTCTTTTCGTTCTCTAACATATCTGTTTTAGCTTTTTCGCTTATTAGATTATCTTTCAATATATCATTGCTGTGAGCGCTTTCATCATAAGTATTTCTCAATGATTCTATTTCAACAGCAAATTTACTTTTTTCTCCTCTGAAAATATTAATCTGTCCTTCCAAAGTTTTAATCATTAGTTCCTTTTCGTCTAACCTAATTTGATTTTTGTGAATTGTTGCAGTTAGTTCCTCAATTTGATTATTATCTGTTGTAATTTGTTCCTGCATATCTCTTTTTATCTGTTCCCAAGCACGTTTTTCGTTTTCAAAATAATTTTGTAAATGGTTTAATTCAAAATTCTTATTTTTTAGTTCATTTTCCATATTTTCTATCATTTTGTCTTTCTCCTTGATTAGTAATTCGTGTGTACTGTTATCTTCTTCTATTGTGTAATGTAATTGTGTGTTTTCTTCTTTGAGTGATTCTATTACTTGAGAGTTACTTGTAATAATACTATGTAATTCATTTTGAGACTTTGTAAGTAAAATGTTTAGATTTTCAATTTTTAAGCATAGTTCTTTAATATCAGTGTCCTTTTTCACACAAACTTCCTCATTATTTTTAATGGTTTCCTTGAGTTTTAATCCCAAAATCTTAATTTCTGTAAAATTCAAACAGAATTGACAATTAAATTTATTTTACCTTTATATATTATAAGTATATTCTATTATATATAGTAAAAAGATATTTGATTATTATGTAAACGATCTTACCTTCCACTTTAGCCACATTATCTTTTAATGCATCTTCGAGATCATTCCTTAATTTATTAATTTCATTATTTTTGATTAGTATTTCATTATTAAGCTTGTTAGTCATACCATATAAGTAATCACACTTACTTAGATATTCTTTTTCTGTGTTATTTTTGTGCACATTCATTTGTTCTAACTGTTGTAGTAGATTCGTTTTTTCATTTTCAATCTCTACTACCTTTTGATTTTCATATTCTAAATTCTTTTGTAAATTATCAATATCAACTTTTAAATTATCAATTTGTTCATCTTTAGCTTTATCTGTGGCATTTGATTGAGTAATCTGTTCATTTAAAGCTTCGGTAAGTTCATCCAATTTCGTCTTAAGCATTGTATTTTCAGCATTATGATCTTTTAAAATATTTTCCAGTGATTGTGTCTTCTCTGATATAATTTCTTCCAAATTTTTTATCGCTAAAAGTAAAAAAAAGTACATAAAAATAATAATAAGATATGTTTATGTCTAATATAAGTATACATTTAATATATGTGATAGTTACTTACTCAATTCACTTTCTTGAAATTGGTCAAATATTTTCTTAAGTTCCGTCCGCAATTCAGCAACTGTGTCATTACTTTCATTCAATTTTATTGTCAAGTCCTGTTTTTCTTTTATAATTGCATCCATTTTTTGCTGTATTTCATTTTTCTCATTAATCTCAGATTTCATTTTTATTTCAATTGAAATAATATGTTCATCTTTTTCACGACACTTTTCGTCGTAGTAAATTTTGGTTTCATTTATATTTTTGTTGGATATTTCTAAATTATTTTCGTTTTGAATAATATTTTCATTCAATTGCTGAACAGTTTTATTTAAGTCTGTACATTGTTGTTTTAAATTTGAATTATTTTCTTTTTCCGTGGCTAAGGTTTTGTTCAAATCTTCAATACACGCCGTTGTTTCCAACAAATTTGAGTTTAACACCTCAATATCTTTAGACAATTTTTCATTTATATCTTTAGTCTTTTGGAGTTCATCCTGAATAGTAATTTTATACTCGATCTCGTTTTGCAATTGAACCTTTAAAGCATCAATTGTAGCATTGATTTCATCTAAATTGTATTGCAATCTTTTTTTCTCTTCATTATGAGCAATTTCTTTATTTTCAATTTCTTTGTGAATTTTTTCAATTTTCACATCACGGTTTTGCAATTCTGCATTAAGTTTGTTGTTATGATCCTCTAGAATTTTACAGTTTTCATTAGATTTTGTTAGGCAAGCTGTTACTTCTTGTAGGTCTGTATTAATTTTTTCATTATGTATGGTATACTGTTGTATTTGTTTCTGAAGTTCTGTAATGTCATCTGTTTTCTGCCTCAAATTGTTCAAATAACCTTGTATTTGAATATTTAAGTTAGCCATATCACTGTTATATTTACTGGTTAGTTCTCCTGTTAACTCCTTTTCTTTTCGTAAATCACATTGTAGTATTTCAATCATTTCACCTTTTTCGAAAATTTTATTTTGTAACTCAACTAACTCATTGTTTCTATTTGAAACTTTTTCTTTCAAAGTCATCATTTGTTTTTCGTATTCGTCTCTCATTTTCAGTTTAGATGATTTTTCCGTATCAATATCACTTTTTAGATCTTTTATAATGTTTTCTGATTTTGTTATTTCATCAGATAAACTTTCCAAAAGAGAAAGCTTTTCTTCTTGCAAAGTTTGAATTTCTTTCATTTTCGAATCGATGATCCTTCTAGAATTTTCTCCAGTATCACGCAATCTTTGTTCTAGCTCATTTACTTCGTTATTTAACTTTGTGATTTCATTGTCGTAACGAACTTTTAAAGTGTTTTTGCTTTCTATTTCTTCATTAATGCGATGTTTCAAATTAAATATGTCAGTATCTTTTTCTGATATGATTTGTGTCATATTTTGCTGTTCTTCTTGAGATTTTTTTGTTAATTCATTCAGTTGATCCTATAATATAATATGAAATTAGTAATATAAAATAAAAATTTATATCTAATATATAAATATTTTTGAATTAGTAAATAGCGACCATCGTGGCACAGTGTGACAGCGATTGACTGTAAACACGATGGTTATGGGTTCCATCCCCACTTGGGGAATAAAATGTCTTAGCAATAGTCGCCACCTCTGCCTACCCTGGTTTGAGGGTACAATCGTTAAGTTGTTTTATTTTAATAAACAATTTATTAACTAAAATATCAAATTTGTAATAAAACTATAACTTTAGTTACCTGCAACATCTGCATCTGTTGTTTAAGAAGAACTATTTTAGCACGCTCTTCACTTAGTTGTACTTCTATCACATTAGCGCACGCTTCACTGCATACGGCTAGAGAACAAAAAATTTGATAATTTTAGTTTAATAATGTGACTGTAAAACCGACTGGTTGTGGGTTCGATCCCCACTCGAGGAGATGAAATATTTACTTAAATTTATATTTCCATTTCTTCGCTCTGATGTCGAGGTTAAGCGCGTCGTAGAGTTCTGCCACTCAACACGCAATGCCTCCAGAATTCGGCAGAAAGTGGGGAACAGAGTGTCTTAACACTAGGTTCCCCCCTCTGCCTACCTGCTGCGTGCGGGATACAGCGTGAAGCTAATTAATTATTATTAGTTTAATACCACACAAAAAATGAGGATATTAAATCAAAATGTTTCAACTCAAAGTTTAAAATATTTACATGTTGGATTTTAATTTTTTTTTTGATTATTTTATTTAACATTTGATATTTATCAATTTTAAATTTGTTAATATCATTTACTCACATTATAATTTTTAATACAAATTTCTTAAATTGTCACATAGAGCAAATTTTTTTTCAGCTTCACTGTATTTTTTTTTTCAGTTCAGCTATATCCCGCATATAGCAGGATAGGCAGAGGGAGCCTAGTGTTAAGAGAGTCAATTCCACATTTTCCGCCGAATTTTTTGAGGCATTTTGTGTTTAGGAGTAGAACTCAACGTCTGGCTTATAGCAAAAATTCATTTCTCTTTCCTCAAGACAAAGCTTGGTATTGAGAATCGGAATTAAAAATGAAAAGAATTTTCAAAATTGGCAGAAAGTAAAAAAAACTAATGTTTTAGCAACACTACTGTCCTTTGCCTACATATATGTCTACATGTGATACAGTGTGTTATAAATATCTTACATATATTATGAGGAAGTGATTGAACACTTGCATCCATATCATCACATTCGAGTTGACTCAAATCAAGACCATTCAATCTGTTATGCTGCCTTAATTCCGTCACCAGTTCTTTTAGAGAATGGACGTGATGCCGCTCGGTTTCTAGTTCTTCAACTAATTGCGACGCTCTGGTTGATTCTTGTTGACTTATTGCAAACCATTTATCGCGTTCCCTTTTTAAATCATCCAACTAAAATAAACAGAATGTATTATTCACTAATATGATAAGCCAATTTATCGTATATAATTAAATATATTTTATTAAATCTAATTTAAGAAAATTTTGCCGTTAGATGTCGCCACTCATCGCACTAAGCTTTTATGAAAGTGAAAAAAATGGATTTAGTAAATTATATATATATATTTTTAAGTGTAACTATTTGCAATCAGTATTTAACACTATAATCAAATGAGGTGTACTAATATCATATCATCATTATCATATCATAATATGCAAAAATTTGAGTCAATAAATTGAAAAAAGAAAAAAAAGAAACTGAAATAAATAGACACACATAAAAAAAATTGTCTATTTGTTGGTTTGTCCGTTTGATGATTTTAAAAAATTGTTATAAAATAACTGTTTTATTGATTTGGTTGAAACTATAGTATTCAAGAAGGCAAAGCCGCAAGCAGATTGCTAATAATACTAAAGAATGTAAAAAAAAATACCTTATTTTTAAACATATCCCTTTCATATTGTAAATCGTCCAGTTGCTCTTGCACACTAACCAGTCTTTCCTCAGTTTGTTCCAACTGCTTCGCTAACTTGGCAGAGTTTATGTTTGAAGTTTCAGCTTTAGCTTCACACTCCTGACCACAACAGGTTGATATTTTCGTTTTGAGATTCATTATGTCCTGTTTGTATACTTCTTTATCTTTTACTGCAATTCAAAAGAATTTTGTTTAATTTAAAAATATTTTAAGGTTTCATAAAAAAAACATTCTATATATAAATGATGTAGCAATATTTATCTATATTATAACAAAATTGTAAAAAGAATTCTCTTATTACTTAAGAATAACAAACATTTAAATTATTTTGGTACCAAAAATTTTAATAAATTAATATTTTCAAAAACCATGTAACAGCTGAACAATTTCCAAAGCAATAGTTCTGTTCATTTCTTACTCAAGGAATTCAAATTGTTATGGCAAAACAGAGTACAGCATTGAGCAGGAGGGATGTCTAGATATATTTGTCTAGATATAGTTTTCTTTGTATAAAAAGGTTTTATTCTAAATATTCAGGTCTCATTTTTTGTTGATAACCACAGATTATTGCAGCATTGAGTTCTCATCAAGTTAGGTTGAAATTCTTATACAATTGTTACAATATATTTATGTTGTTAACAGCTCTGTGAAAATGTTCAACATAAAGTTAAAAAATGAAAATTTACATAATTTCTCCATTTTCATATTAGTCCTAGTCAACTCTTCTTGTAAATAATTCTTGTCAAATCTCTCAGCATCCAGTGCAGCTTGCAATCGCCTTACTTCACTGTGTAAGGAACGAAGAGCTGGCGGTGTTTCAGCTACTTTGAAAGGTTGTAGTTCCGCCGCAGCCGCATCCTGCCCGCAAGCCTCTGATAAAATAATGTTAAAAATATATTTTTTTATAATAAGCAAAATGTTTATATGTGACTCTAAATATTTATGTTCATTCGCTACTATAAGAAATATAATTTAAACTTATTGTAGTATAAACTTTGTTCCTATCATACTTTTTTTTTATTTGCATAAAATTTCATTAAAATATTACAATTGAATTATATTTTACACAAATACTGATATTGTTCAACTGCTCATTGCCAAATAAGTCATACCTAGGTATAATAAAATTCTTACAAGGCTTGTTCAAACTTATTTTTGTCACTATCATGAAAATGTTACCAAATTTTGCAATGCAAAGATTATAGCTAAGATGCAATTCCCGATTTCTACATATTTATCTTTCCCTTTTGTAATATAGAGTGCAAAAATTGTAAAAAAATATTGAATAACAATTATAACAAATAATCAAACCTGCAATAGCCATTAAAACATCAGTAGATGTGATACTGGAACATTGCATTAAACATTTTGTAAATTTCAATATAGTTTTTTGGTCACTGCCACTGAGCTTACTGCACATAACACTTTTAATATCTACATCTTTCGAGTTAATGCAGACAAAAAAGAGTAAAAGTG
>DWQW01013262.1:0-10328 GCA_018249695.1 Heliconius erato demophoon | reverse complement strand
GGCCAAATAAAATAATATATAAATAACAATAACTAACATAATTCATAAGAAAAAATTGTTACTAACACACTAACACTATACAGATATGGATTTTAATCTGAAATAAATTATTTTTATTTTATTTTTTTTATTTTAAACTACATATTTTTTTAAAAAATACTTATATAGAATACAAAAAAGGTGTTAAGGAGAATAATAAATAAAATATTAACGTCCTTGTATTATTATTATTTGAACGTCCATTTCGAACGTAATACATGCGTTGCACCAAAAACTGCGTCAAAATAAGCGTATTCTACTGCGTAACCTGCAAATATGAAATGAAAAGCTTTTTGAATCAAGTTTTTGGCTATTGAAATGGTCGTAACTATCTATGGAGTCCTATATTTCATTTCACGATTCCAAAAGTGCAATATACAAATGTACAGATACAGAACATATTCAGATGGAATATACAATATTATCTATATTGTATCTATAAGTATCATATCCATGATGAAACAGCAACAGAAAAGCGTTCAACTTCGAATAATGGATATTCATATTATGTGGTAGAATGGATGAAAATAATTTGAACAAAACCCACCAAGTGTTCCGTACCAATATATATAAAAACGGCAAAAAATATATGTTTATTATATGGAGCCTTGTATTTTATTCAGTTTTTTTTAGTATTGGTTGGTGTTATAGCGGGAATAGAAATATATTATCTGTAAAAATTTCAAGTTTACCTAACACGGTTCATGAGATACAGTCTGGTGGCAGACGGATAGACAGACAGACAGGCAGCGGAGTATTAGTATTAAGGTCCTGTTTTACCCTTAAGGTAAGGAACCCTAGAAACAAATAATAATTTGCGACATATTGCAAAGTAGCAAAAGTCAACTTCAAATTATTTTCTGAATAAATGCTTACAACATTTGTTTCAGCTATATTTATGACTATGTCACTTATATGAAGCCAGTTTAATTTTAATTCTTAAATTAAATTAACTTATATAATATAAAATTTAAATGGAAGATAAATATTTTCTAAATGAAATGAATATATTAACATAATACATGCATTCATTATGAGAGAAAGTATTTATTATACCTTATAGTGTTCTTTATTTTATACAGATGCACAAACGCGTGACTGTGAACGCGTAAAGGTTGTGGGTTCGATTCCAACTCGAGGAAATAAAATATTTAGTATTTTCATTACTTCGTTCTGTTGTCGAGGCAAACCGCGGCGTTGAGTTCCATCACTCAACACGCAATGCCTCCAGAATTCGGCAGAAAGTACGGAACCGAGTGTCTTAACACTAGGTTCCCTCTGCCTACCCTGCTGTGTGCGGGATACAGCATGAAGCTGATGTATCTTAATACTAGGTTCCCAGGTTCCCAGGTTCCCTCTACCTACCCTATTATGCAGCGCGAAGCTAAAAATAATAATAATATTATCTCAAGTTGTAATTCACCTAACTCCAGTTAAATAACTGGAAACGAGTGATTATTACGTTCGCATAATTTATTCCGGTGACCTTTATTTGTTAGGAGGGCGTTCTAATTTAACTGTATTTAAGTTTAAATGAATTCAAGCGAGTGTTTCTGTTATAAACACCAGTTGATCCATCAGAATTATCTCTATGATAGATTTTTTTTTTCGATTAGAAGCTTGGTGGTGGTCTATCATCACGTCTCGAGTGGGGATCGAACCCACAACGAGTCGCTTTTACAGTCACACTTTGTCCTCCTTGATTACCTAATAATTTCAATGAATCATTTATTTCATTAATCTCTTTTTAAAAATATACAAACAACCGTATTTAATATTCAAAATATTTAAACGAGTCGTATATTTGGTGTTTTGCCAAAAGAAATATCTTTATTTTCATCTTTAAATGGGAACACATTTGAATACATAATTCCACTCTGACTCGGTAACCATTAAAGTCAAAAATGTTACGCTAAGTAACATTTTTCACTTTTAACTTTGCATTAGTAGAATGATAAATGCATGGCAACTAAAAAGTGCAGCTTGCTTAATTTAAATATATATATATTTACACCATCAAGGAGATGAAATATTTAATAACACTTATATTTTCCATTTCTTCGCTTTGGTGTCGAGGCAAAGCGCGGCGTTGAGTTCCGCCATCCAACACGCAATGCCTCCAGAATTCGGCGGAAAGTGGGGAACGGAGTATCTTAGGTCTCCCCTGCCTACCCTGCTGTGTGCGAGATACAGCGTGAAGCTGATTTGATTTTTTTTATTTTAATTGTTTTTATAGTATAATTAAAATTAGTTCTTATTGTTTATTTTTAATTAGAGTCGACAAAAATGGTTTCCTTAGATCATGAAAAGCAGGGTACATAATAATTTACAAACGACGCTTTCGTACTTTTAAGCACACGGGAATTTATATCTTATTCCTCAAATTATAAGGTTTTCTTTGTTTCTGCAGTCCATTTTGTATTTTTAAAATGAATTGTTTTCTTCCTTAATTGGCTTTCTTGGTTCATCATTCAAGAAAGGGATTTGGTGAATTGAGAAATATTTACTTTGTAACACAATAATGTTATTCAATGATCTTTGCCAAGGTTACCTTTCTAACTTGTATGCCAATAATGTCAAATATTATTATATTTTTGAAGTCATCATCATATTTAAGCGGTTTATTCTTTTTCTTTTACGTTCCGATTTGAAGTATGTATGTATTTTTTACTTATATTTCGTATATAATGTGATATGTAGGTACAGAGACTCTTTACCTTCATCTTCACTATATATTCTGCTTATGGCAATGCGACAGAAAGAACAGATAAACTAGTGTCCAGTCACTTGATTCTCCACTCCATCTAATTTAAAACATTAAGACATTGAAAGATTGAATCTGTAAGCGTCACTAGATAGGTAGATACTGCAAACTCACCCTCCAAGCTAGTCTAGCCAGAATTTCATGATTTCTGCACCTGTTAACATAATATGCTTTAAAAATATCGTTAAATGCTTTAAAATTATCGTGAGTTTATTTACTATGTATTATTATTTTTTAATGTCCACGTTGTATCCATGGGTAGATAGATGGAACCTGGGAACCTAGTGTTAAGACACTCCATTCTCCACGTTCCGCCGACTTTTGGAGGCATTGCGTGTTGAGTGACGAAACTCAATGCTACGTTTTGCATCGTTAACAGAGCGAGGCCAACATTTTAAAAATTTCATTTCCCCGAGTGGGATTCGAACCCACAACCTGTCGCGTTTACAGTCTTAAGTTTAAATTTACTCGTTTGCAAAATAAACTTAAACGTAGAAAAATCTTGTTAAAATTTAAGTTATTTACATTCTACACGCTTCTTCACTCTGAAAGAATATGGTTGTGGGTGAAGGATACATTTTATTAACAATTCAAGGTCTTTTTCAAAATTCAGTATATATTTATTTAAAAGCTTTAGCTCGCGTCTGCTTTTAAGTTACATTTGGTTAGCTGATTTGAAAGTCCTTAAGCCTATTACGTATTTAACAAGTCTCGTTTATTCCTTTCGTTATTTAGTATTATAAGACACATAATGGTAATAGTATTATTTTTATTCAGCTTCATGCTGTGTTTCGCATTTAACAAGGTAGGAAGAGAGCTTAGTGTTAAGACACTCCGTTCCTCACTTTCCGCCGAATTCTGGAGGCATTGCGTGTTGAGTGACGAAACTCTACGCCGCGCTTTGTCTCTTTACCAGAGCGGAGACATGCATATGTTAAATGTTTAATTTCCGAGAGAGAGAGAATCGAACCCACAACCTGTCTCGTTTACACTACATTGTGGGGCGCCACGACTAGCCGCGGCCTCTGTTATTATTATTAATTATATTATAATATATTAAGCACAACATAAACACAAACATAAATCCAATTCAGTTTTACCATTATTATTGATTTTATTTAAAAACAATTTAAACAAAAACAGTCATCCATTTTAATTTTAAAACGCCAAACGGAAAACAATTTTCAATGGATCCTAATAAATTTCATAACTCGGTGCTGGACGGCGGCGTTGGGCTAATGCGATATTTATCATTTCTAAAATAAACTCTCCTCACAAAATAAAATACGAGTGGAACATAAACAAAATTATCTCGATTTAACACAAAGTAACTTTTGGAAACGGAGGTGAATGTTATTTCATTTTGACTCTGGGTTTTCAACACAGTGTGTATACATTTGTGTGGCCTTTTTGTTTTTTTCATGAAAATGTGCCCGCATGTGTAAAGTGAAAATGTGAAAATAGGGTCGTTGCTGATATGTAAATAACTTTCTCTTTCTTTTTTCCTCTCTTATCTTTTTGTTTTTATATTTTGGTGTATTCTTTTAAAATAAGTTATACTTAAAATATAAACGACATTAGACATTAAATTATTGTACGAACGAAACTTCGTAATTTATATTAACCGCAATAAAAAATATTGCTGAAGCAAATGAAATATTCAAAATATAACTTTTTGTATATTATTTAAGTATTTTCTTTTAAAGTATATTACGTGGAGACGCGACGAGATTTCAGATTCTCTTAACCAAATAGGCATTTACTGTTTGATATATTAACATAACTCAATACAGCCAGCGACGGTTTCGTAGAAATATTAACGACGCCTTTTCAATACATGTTTCTATTTAAATTCCCCACAGTCACCACTCGTTCTGAACAATTTAATCATAATTAAATACGAAGGAATCCATGAATGCTTCGAATATCAAGGGAGCCCCCATGAGGGGATGTACCTCAAATGATAATAAAAATTGGAACATCTCAATAGATTCTCCTTGAATAGGTTTTGCGTTTGATGCGGCATGTTTAAATTTAGAAAAAAATATATATTTTCCTTTATGTTTGTTAAATAACATTGAGATATTTTCATATCTAAGTTACTCACCGAGCCCAGTCGTGGCACAAGCGCGTTACTATAAACGCGACATGTTGTGGGTTCGATTCCCGCTCGAGGAAATTAAATATTTAATATTTTTATTCCTTCGCTCTGGTGTCGAGGCAAAGTGGGACGTTGAGTTCTACCACTCAACAAGCAAAGCCTTCAGAATTCGGCAGAAAGTGGAAAGTGGAGTGTTCTAACACTAGGCTCCCACTAGGTCCACCTTGCGACATGCGGGATACAGCGTGAATATGTGTGAGCATTTTATTTAATATATTTTCTTTAACATTTATGTCATTCAAGCCATTGAATATAAACCAACGAAATACAGTACGATATATAGTAACATAATAGCAGCTTGTGACTGCTAAATAAAATATCCATATTTAAAAGAAAAAACATGCTTACACTATACTTACACCAAGTGCTATACAATATGCTATAATTTTTATGAACCTAAAGTCGAGTGGTTTACTAGCAACCGCTGAAAAAATCCTCTCAGGGCATAGTTTAATAATCAAAGTATGGGTGCTAAGTATTATACTATGACCTATATTATTATATTATGACCAATATTATTATATTATCACTTATATTATTAAATATATTGTTAGTAAAGCTACGTAGAGCTGCCAAATTTCATAATAATATGATTATTATGAGTGGCTCAGCTCAGTTTCTTAGGCATTATTACATAATTACAAGCGCGACGTTGAGTTCCACCAATCAATTGGACGCACGGAGTGTCTCTAGGACACTAGGTCCTCTCTGTCTTAACACTAGCCAACCATGCCTTATGCGGGATACAGCGTGAAGTTGATTTGGATATTTATTTGATTCACTTTATAAACACGTATCGTCTATATGTTTCTAAACTATTTGGTAAGAGATACTATGTAATTGCAATAAGTGATATGCATCACCTACTAACAATACTTCACACGAGTTTCCTTCCAATAAGGGCCGTTGCCTACAAGCAACTACCCTCGATTGACACAATTCCACTGCTTTTATCATCTTTTTCACCAACATATATCCTCTTTTACACGACTTCGCTAAAAATATATATATATGATAAATAACAAACCGTGTCCATTACAGGTGGCCGTAGAAGGAGAGCGGTTGCGGAGGCTACGAGAGCGCGTGGAAGCGCAAGAGCAGAAGCTTCGGCGGCTACGAGCGCTGCGGGGCCAGCTCGATAGGAACAAACAGGCGAATATAGCTCTCAGTGAGTATAATTAATATAATGTTTCTTCATATAATATTATACAACTTTTGGTTAAATGTAAGATTTCAATTTACCTCCATTTTTTTTTTATCTAATCTAAAGTGTTTTTGATTTTTTTTAAATAAATATATATGTTCGATTCGATATTTATATAATAATATTATTCAAATAATAGAAAAAAAAACACACCGTAACCTAGATAGGTTATAAGGCCAGTCGTGGCGCAGCGGCACGAAGTGTGACTGTAAGTAAAACCGACTGGTTGTGGATTCGAGGAGATGAAATATTTACTTAAATTTATATTTCCATTTCTTCGCTCTGGTGTTGAGGTTGAGCGCGGCGTTGAGTTCTGCCACTCAACACGCAATGCCTCCAGAATTCGGCAGAAAGTGGGGAACGGAGTGTCTTAAAACTAGGTTCCCTCTGCTGTGTGCGGGATACAGCGTAGCGCGAAGCTGATTTTGATTTTATATCACGTATTAGATTATACGTGATATAAAATCAAACGTAACTAGAATATTCGTTCTAATTAGTATGGATCCATTACGCTATTGTCTTAACACTATACTGTACGACTAATTTCATAATGATATAGTACTATCTAAACTTAATTAATATCGAACTAACTATGCAAACGTTCTTAATGCTAATAAAGATCATAAGATTGTATATTGTAAATCTTTAAACGCTGGTTAATAAAATATTGATTGTACCTACTATAGATGAGACTAAAAATAATTATCAATAGAGTTACATAGTTAAACCTCTTTTTTCATTTTAGTATTAGCTCTCTATATTTTTCGTTTCTAGGACGGTGGTTAAAGAAATAAAAACTCTATTTAGAAATATATACTAACTAAGGTGAACTTTAAATCTATCAATATATGTATATTTGGAATTATATATAAATATAATTTTCCATACATATTAATTATAGTAGAGTATGTGAGTCACTGGCTCTTAATTTTGTAAAGGCAAATATGGGACTTTCTAGCTATATTAATTTCGTTATAATTGATCGTAATTTACGAAGGTACACAATCAACGTTTCCTAAATGATGAACCTGATACAGTTGTCTTTCAAGGATATCAAATTAAGGACTTAGCGGCCTTTGAAAATGTAGTTTTGTCTTAAGTGTTATCTTAAAATGTAAATTATTTAATTTTAATCCATAATAATCGTTCCTGTTACAGCTCAAAAACAAAATCTTGAAAAACAAAAACGAACATATATTATTAAAGAACTTGATACTAATGAACTAGGCATATAGCATAGTAGGCAGAGGGAACTTAGTGTTAAGACACTCCGTTCCCCATCTTTCGCCGAATTCTTCAGGCATTGTATGTTAAGTGGCGGAACTCAACGCCGCGCTTTTGCCTTAGTACCAGAGCGAAGTAATAAAAATATTAATACATAATAATTCATGAACCTGAGTGGGGATCGAACCCACAAACGTCGCGTTAAAATTATTATTTTTTTAAACCCCCAATACCCCTCTAATATCTATCGTCTATATTGAATTAATATATATAACAAAATCATTGTCCGAAGTTTAGCTAAAGTCCATTTATCAGAATGATTTCCGAGGGTGTTTACAAGCAAAACGGTTTGTTGGGAACGCGCCTAGTAAGTTAGTAAAATCACCTAATTAATTATGTCCTTCGAGATATATATTTAATCTCGACCCAAAAATACTATATAATATTAAAGTATTTTTTTTGTATATGAATCGTGTGGAAATTTTTTTTTTTTTACATATAATATATAGAGATTTCATGAAAATTTCTTCACGATCTTTGTGACTGACGTTCTTATTTTGTATTTAAAATCTGAATACCGCCTTATTATCGTTTATTTACCATTTGAAGTTTGTTTTTATAACCATGGAATCTACCTAAATCCACTATATTTTATTAATATTTGGTCACTTTTTCACGTCTGGCGAAAAACCTTGTGATCCATAACTTTGTACTTCATTTGTTACATTATACCTTCTTAATATTTTTTCCAGCTTCACGCTATATCCCGCATATAGCAAAAACACAGTATTAAGACACTACGTTCTTTATTTTCCGCCGAATATTCGAGGAATTGCGTGTTGGGTGGCGGAATTCAATTCCGCGCTTTGCTTTGTTACCAGAGCGAAAACATTAAAGCCTCCTGAATTCGATGGAAAGTGGGGAATGGAGTGTCTTGACACTATATTCCTTCTGCCTACCCTGCTGTGTTGTAGGATACTGATGAATTTTCCCACGTGGGAATCGAATCCATAATCACACGACACGACGACTTGTGCCGCTTCGCTACGACTGCCTCTTCTTAATATTCCATCACAATTACATTAAATAAGAGGGGAGAAGCACGAAGAGCACCACAATTTTTATGGGAATTGATAATATCATTTTAAAACAAATTTAAACTTTGAAATTTTCAATTTCAAGAAAATTGCACACAATACATAAATTAAACTTTGAAATTAGAAATTTATATGCAGAAAGTAATGAAGTAGGTATTTAAAATGATTTTAGCGCGTTCTATTATAATATATTGTTTTTACTTCCCTAAATCCCCGAAGGATGCAAATGAATGTACAGTTTGTTGCAAACTTGACCAGTTGAACGTGAAATTAATCCTCTACTCCTGGGACTCTGCTGTATATAAACCATGTTTGTCTGTATTATCTCACTATCTAATCGTAGGCAGAGGGAACCTTGTGTTAAAATATTCCGTTCCCCAATTTTATAATTTTCTATTATCTTACTAGTTAACCTGATATACCTGAATATTATTAAATATTCTTCCAATTTAAAATTCTAATTAAGGACATCACTGATTGTAAAAAAATATATAATGTACATATATAGCTTATCGCAATATATCTAAAGTTTTTTAAGTTTCACTATGTATCTCACATATAGCATGGTAGGCAAAGGGAACCTAAGTCACTCCGTTCTCCACTTTCTGTCCAATTTTACAGATATTGCGATTTGCGTGTTAATTAGCGAAAATGAAATAGTATAATTCCTCAGAGTAAAAATCAAAGTGTTTAATAATTTAATGTAATAAAAATATTAAAAATTGACAAAAGTGAAATGGAAATACACATATAATTTATAAACAAAAGCTTCTTCTTCTTGTGTGACGTAAAGGAAAAGGAAGGTAGAAAGTGAAGATATTATATAAGTCTTTTCTGTAACACCAACTAATTACACGATATAAATTGCCATGCCATTTAACGCCAACGTATGAATAAACCCGTGTTGTTTCAAAATTCCTTATCAGCTTCCTTATTTAAGTTGGCAGACACCTTTGAACAGTACAACGTGATATCGTAAGTAATATTGATAAATATCAAATATTTTATTGCTTTTTGGGAGGCAAAGTTAACCTGAAAACCATAGTTTTAATACACTCCGTGCCCCACTTAAGCGTTAAGATATTCCGTTCTCTGCTTTCCACTCAAATCCATCGACGTACTACGTATTCAGTGATGGAACTGATGGAACATTACCTTACTAGAGTAAGAAAATAAAAATAGATTTTAATATAATTCCCCATGGGAGAATCGAAACCACAACCATCGCTTTTACATTCAAATAAGCTATGCCACTTTGTGACGACAGCTAACGCTTGTTCATGATAAGTTATTATAAAAGAATATTTGAAATAAAAATTCAAGAAATATACGAGATACAAACGAATACAAAATTTCAATTACCCATCACGTAACCCAACGCCGCGCTGCACAATAAATATATAAAAATATTTTTAATGAAAAAAAAACCTTAATAAATAATTAATTATAGTAGTAAATATCCCTGCTGTAAACAAGCCGCTCTTGAGCTGTGTTCTCCGCTGACGTGATTAAAGTGCGCCAATTACTACTCGCACGGGCACAGTGTATTGTTAATGCGAGATATTCGAAACCATAGAGGAAATAAATCCATATACGACTTTGGAAACTGAATGTCAAAATGTTGCAATATTTCCAGAGGCCGTAGTGGCGCAGGGGTACCAGGGTGTGATTGTTAGTGAATTTATTAATATTTTCATTTCTTCGCTCTGGCATATTATATTGAGGCCGGTCGTGGCGCAGCGGCACGAGGTGTGACTGCAAAACCGACTGGTTGTGGGTTCGATCCCCACTCGAGGAGATGAAATATTTACTTAAATTTATATTTCCATTTCTTCGCTC
>DWQW01013261.1:0-10329 GCA_018249695.1 Heliconius erato demophoon | reverse complement strand
TTGTGGGTGTTGGGAAATCTGTGTTGCCATTTAAAAATAAAATATTCTATCGAGCCCGTTCCTAAACTACTATAATATTGCAGGTGGCTCTTTCATAACCTGGCTCTTTCATGCCACTTCTCCCATAATTATTTATGTTTATTATTTTTAGGTTCTCGCATTTTGCCGATCTACTCGAGTAGATAGAGGAAACCTGACGTTCAGTAGTTGTAAAGCACTTCACACACAGCACACACACCTAGATGGTATTATTATAGCGATACTCGATCAATTACCAACGATAATTTGATCCATAAAGATATTCCTGCATAACTATTGTTATGCAAAAATATCTTCATAAATCTTATTAGCTTAGATAGTTATATATTAATCTAAATAAAGTTCCTATAGAAAAAAATATAAAATATAATTTTAATATCTTTCAGAACCAAAATTGGCATTAAAAAGTTAGCATTTTTTTTATAAATTAGCACGCTTCCCATTACATAAGAAATTTGAAAAAAGTAGTTTGTAATTTAACACAAGTCTATCTAATAATAGGTTATAATCGTAGTTCTTTTATTTCAACATAGTAATTATACCATAAGAAGAATCGAACAGTTGTACCAGAAACGTTACCATTTAAAAGCTAATGTCATTCGTTAGGACGCGCGAGTCACGCGATGTCCATCATAATTTTCGAGGCCACAGATATGTCTTTATTTAGAAGCCGCAAAATCTTTTGCGGTCGGTCTGGGTTCTTTTCTATGAAGATCAAAAGATAAGTACTGAACGCTTGAAATGCTCCAAATTACTTACATTTTGGAGATTTGAAAATTATAACTGTATTTGTTCAATTAAGCATGTAATAAAGCGAAAATACGATGTCTTAAATTATTAGTGACCGACCGAAAAATCATAGGTTCGGTCATAGATTTGGTTTCGGCTAAAATACGGCCGCACCTTCAGCAAATCGAAACTACGTACTTCTTTTAGGTGTCGAAGGTTCGGTTTCGGGTTCGGCCTTATTTCGTACAAATACATACAAACTTATTTTAAATACAGTTTTTAATACTTTCATTATTTATAATACTGTAATCAACCCCTACTAATAAAAATAAAACAATCTATACTATAACATAATATAACACTACACTCGTTCCGTCAATTAAATGGCCACGATACGCGCATGTATAACGAAGCAACTAGATCTACAGCACACGGCCTCAGTTCTATATATATATATTTTATATAACTATCAATTTCCATATCAATATATAGTACAGTTATGATTGATATAGCAATTTTAATATAGCAATCATCTTTGCTATTTGTCAATCAAGTACTTAGTTAGTGCTCTCGCTAGGCTAGCAAATTGTTCGCATACATTATACGAGCACTCTGTTGAACAGCCTCCAGCTATATTTTTTTTTATAAAGATAGAACCTACATTATTTGTATCGATAATGTAGCAAAAAGCTCAGTTCTAAAAGGGTACATTGCTATATAATAAATACTTAATGGCTTCTATATATTTTCTTTTACTACATAGGCGTGAGACACCTGTCAAGGTGCCTATTAAGATGTTATCAAATTTTATTCATATTAGGGCACAAGAGTGGCAGTAACGCGACGGTTGTGGGTTCAATCCCCACTCGGGGGACTGTATTATTATTTATCAATGTTTTCATTTCTTTGTTCTTGGACCAAGGCAAAAGCCTGGTGCTGAGTTCCGCCAATCAAAAAGCAATGCCTCGAAAAACTCGGCGAAGAGTGGACGGACTGTCTTAATACTAGGTTCCCTATGCCTGTCTGTTATATGCAGGATACAACCTGAAGCTCATTTTTTTTATTCATATATGAAAATGTTTCTCAGAAAAGAAAAAAAAACTCCATTGAATTCTCTTATTATTAACAATATGTAAGAGATTACCATTAAAGCATGCAATATGAATTATTACTGTAAAATTTGACAAAATGAACCAGAAAACTGTGTCGGACGGAAGCAACCCGCTATGGGCGATTCATTATAGTCACGTTTTTTTCTCTTCGATATCATTATTATATGACTGTTGTATTAAAGTGTTATTTATTTTCTTACGCCGTTATTATTCAAAATGAAGATGTAGTTTTTGCGGTTACACTTCCGAATATCTTATTAGTGCCTATACTCTAACATAAGTTTTTTATTTTATTAACATTTATGTTACTTTATCATTTTGTTTTGCATATTCATTTCTTTCACTTTATCTTTTCTTAACCATAAGAAAAGAAAAAATCCTACTATTTAAATAGGTAATCAGTTCATTTTGGTTCAGTAATAAATAAATGGCAATCAAATTTATCAGACTTACAAGATCAAATTCCAAAAGAATGTAATTGTGTTGTACCTATACCTACATAATTGCTTCAAAAGGAGGCTCTAATCACTGATTAGAGCATTTTGTAAGTTTAAGTTTAGTAGATAAGATGTTTATTGCTTCATTATTTAATAACAATTTAAGAAATCATTCTTCTCATTTGTCCATAAAGCATTGTGAACTTTTTTTTTCTTTAAAATCTGTACTTATCTGAAAATCTATATCTGTAATATACTTATAAACATAATTTTATAAAATATTATTTAATAGTTTTATAAGAATGTAAATGAAAATAAATAAACACAAATAAAATACTTTGTTGTTTAATAGAAAGTTATTTATATAAACACAATAATAAAATCAAGTTATTTTATAATAGTAATAACCTAAATAATATAAAATTTCTCCATATAAAATCAAATTGTGTTAATATCACAATGAGTTTAATCTTAAGATCTGTGAAATCAGTCTATAAAATGTATCGCGTGTTTTGCTTTAAGTTTCTTTTAATACTAAAAGCTCTCTTATATATAAGAGGTCAAACAGAACAAAGTTATCAAATACGATCATCAAGTTGGAGTTACTTATATATGTAGCTTTAACTATATTTCACATTTCTGTCTACTGAAATTTGATAGTTCACGTTTTCCTAACGGTAAATTATGATGTTGTTCGAAGATAAATAGATAGATATTGTTAAACTTTGAATTGATTATCTTAATATATTGCTATTATTTATAGTAATAAATAAATACTGCTCATGTGAGAGTCAGACCCTTACCAAACAAACAGACCGAGGGTTCCGTATCAATTTCATATGAAAGAAGCTTAAGTTCGCGGGCATACACTAATACTTTTTACACTGTATTTATTTTTTTACGCATTAAAGTCTTTTAACAAATGAAAATGGTTTAGTTCACAAATCATGTCTTCTTTTAACGGCTACCACAGACAAAATAAACAATTAATACTACCGAAAATTTTGGCATATTTAAGAGGCTGGGTATACCAAAATAATAAAAAAATGACATCCCGATCGGATTCTCCAAAACCCGCTAAATAAAAAAATCTGTTATTTTCTAAGTCACCTCCAAATCATATAATAGTTACTTTTTTCTTTTTGGATACGGAACCCTATACTTATCTTTTACTTTTCTGTTATATATACATATATGTATTATGTATCATATTAGTCACTGTGGAAATGTAATTTCGCTAAGGTCACAAGGTCCGAATCCGGAAGATTTATATTGCGCAATACAGTTTAACGTCGACACGACCGTTACGTTCGTGACATCGAGAAAGATTATTACGCAATCTATCACTTTTGATGTGATGTCTATATCATGTTCAAGAATCTTGTGATATTTATATGATGTTTCTATCCCCTTTGGTACATGGAATCCAATGGTATGTTGTATTTGACGTTGATGACATTATTTTATTCAGTTTTGAAGTACCACAAATATAACTTCAAGATTCTGAAGAATAAAAATATATACTTAATATAGACACCAAAACAATTCGATTGAATGTACAGTCGCTAGTCGTAATCGTACTTCCACTTGTCGATTTATTTAAATTTAAAAATATTTTTGCTTATCTGTTATCTGTCTGGCAAAAGCGTAAAGTGGCCCTGAAATGGGCAAAAACGCAAAACCAGATTGATGTAGGTACTATCTCTACTGCTACGCGATACTAAAAAAACCTATACAAATATAAAGTAAATGTGAATGACCTATAGAACTATACTTAAAACTATATATGTAGTAAACTTTAAATATAGTGTTCAGTCGGACCCATTCTATTCTATCTAATGCTACTGAGTAAGATGCAAATTACTGGTTTTCAATAAGTAAATTAGACACCTAATTTGTAAACGCACTGCATTATCTACGGTATTCCCGAATGGTATCATTACATTGGATATAATTATAGATACGAATGCTAGATCATCGTAGTACGCTTTTTAACTTTTTTTACTCGTGAGCATTTATTATTTTAATAGTATAAAATTATGTTTTATTATAACTATGTTTAAAAATGTAATTTTTTACAACATCTCTATAAAGATGTAGCGTGTGTGTTCCTATAATTTTGATTCCATAAGCCACTAATAAGTTAAGAATTAACTTTTTGCCACATATAGCATCTAACAGAGTTTTGAAGAAATAAAAATTATATTATTTGTTTTTGCATTTATAATAGAAGATGCAGTAGAATAGAGCGATATTTGTGTCTTGGATCACAACTCGGGGAACTGAATTATATTAATCTCCTGACTCCGTCAAGACAAACCGAGGCGGTGAATTCCGACACTAAACTCCCAATGCCTCACAATAAGGGCAGTAAGTTCTCTCTTCCTACCCTAGTATACAGCAAAGAGCGTGAAACTATAATCACCTACTACACTAGTACAGAGTAAAAATAAATTAATTATTACTTCAAAGTAACGTGGAAATGTTTTTAGAGCTTATATAGCAATATGAAATGAAGACGTTCGGAAGTGTTCAGAACTAACTTCGTTTTCCGAAAAAACTTTTATTTAGTTTTTTTTTTACTATTGAGACCGAAACATAAAAAAGTAAAAGGGTTTTACATTTTTCCAACAATTGAAAGTAAAAATTGCAATATATCACTTCGAAAGTTCATGTTTTATTTTTCACATATGACGTGCATCATTGATATAAGGAGTTCGAAATTTCATATAAATATAAATTTCCAAGTCAGTGCCAACGTATACCATGGACATATTGAAAATAATTTTATTTAACTTCCGTGGGAATCGAAGCTAAAACCATCGTGTTTACTGTACCTTGCTGCTGCAAAGCTAAACTATGCTTATTTGTTATAGAAATAGACACAGACAGAACAGAACACGCTTACGCGTCGGCACAAGAATACAAAGAGGCTCTCGAGGCGCTACGAAGGAACACCGGCGTTGTAAGTGCATTTCAAAGTATAAAACCTTATTTATATTGTAGAACCTTGAATGTGTCGTATATTCAATGATAATGCTGAATAAATGTATCGTATTAAGAATTTTTTTAAACTATATTTTATTTATTGGGTACTTATTTATACTCGAACCTGGCGACAGAAATTTTAAACTGTAATATAAATATTTCATTGCCATAAATTCCTCATTTATTTTATTGTAATTCCATATTTAATTTAATTTGACTTAAAATATTTATAATCTACGTTGGTTAGCTCCTGAAGAGGAGATAATTTACTTTTATTTTCTTATTAATTTTGATTTTTTTTTTAAAAAAAAATATGGAAGATTACAAGATCATTACAAAGATAGCATTATGTTAACTCTGTATATAATTGTATTCTTATTTTCAAATATAAAAAAAAAATTAAAACAATATAAAGCTAAGGTTTTAAGACTTTTTTAAATTTAAAGCTAAGGTAAGCCGACCTTATCTAGGTTACAAAAACGTACTTAAACAAATAAACGTTAATTTAAAAATAAAATTATCCATAATTCTCCTATATTTAGAACGTAAACTTAACATTACGATTTTCTCTAAAGAAACGCAGCAAACCCCAACGTACACTTGAAGCGGACGACAAATCCAATGATATATCAGAAGAGATATCAGAAGAAATTATTCCAGATCCATGGGAACTGAACAACACGGCGAGAGCTGGCACCGAGATTTTATTTTTTAATCGCGTGCCAAAAGTTGGCAGCCAGACGTTCATGGAACTACTTCGGAGGCTTTCTCTCAGGAATCAATTTGGTATGTTTAATTAATATTCATTGAATATTTCCAATTGCTATGAAATTTGTAGAAAAAAAAATAAAATCACTGATATATCACTTTTTTTAAAGTACGAAAGGAGGATTTTCTATAAATGTATTTACAGATAAAAAAACAGTATTTATGTTATATATATCATAAAGTTACATATGTAACAAATATATATATACAGTAATTTATAAGATTTAAAATAAAAATAAATCAGCTTCACGCTGTATCCCGCACACAGCAGGGTAGACAGAGGGAACCTAGCGTTAAGACACTCCGTTCCCCACTTTCTGCCGAATTCTAGAGGCATTGCATGTTGAGTGGCAGAACTCAACGCCGCGCTTTGCCTCGACACCAGAGCGAAGAAATGGAAATTTAAGTAAATAATTCATCTCCTCGAGTGGGAATCGAACCCACAACCAGTCGGTTTAACAGTCACACTTTGTGCCGCAGCACCACGACTGGCCTCACATTTTATGACATTTACCTTACAAGAAATTTGTAATAATAACAAAACAAAATTGTAATAATAACATTTATGAAGTCTATAGCACGCCCGCGTAAACCTCTGCAAAGGCACACGCAAATGAATCATAAATTTAGCTTTTACTGTGCCATTGTGCATAAAATAAGTTATTTCAGCGATCTCTCACAATTTATATAATATTTAATTTCGTTCATAGTTCTTTTATTTACAATGCCAATAAAAATTTACGGTGGTATGTAAGCAGCGTTTAGATAAGAGTAGATATTATATAGAACTATAGAACAGGCAATAACATACATAAGATAGCTTTTGTTCTCTTTAAATTGGTTTGATAACAAAATAATGTTTATAATACAAATTAATGATATAAAAAGCATATAGATGTAGCGTCCATTTTATTAGTATTGAAAAAAATATTATTTCATATCATTTAATTCTTTAAAACTCACGTAGCCCGCATACAACAGTGTAGGCTGAGTGTTAAGACACTCTTTCGTCACTCGTTACTCACTTTCCGCCGAATTTGGAGACTTATTCTACTTATATCGCTTTTTTAATTTAAAAATGGACAAAACAATAAGAATATACGTGGAGGAATAATGGCTACGAACCTCGAATAT
The DNA here is from genome assembly GCA_018249695.1 of Heliconius erato demophoon. NCBI lineage: Eukaryota > Metazoa > Arthropoda > Insecta > Lepidoptera > Nymphalidae > Heliconius > Heliconius erato. The sequence continues at coordinate 3,122 of DWQW01013261.1, read as the reverse complement.
CAAATAAACTCGAATTCAATGTCTTGTCAAAAACAATAATGGTTGAAAATCTTACTAAGTAATGGTGACCTTTTTATAGGCCAAAAGGAATTGTTTACATTGTGTATTGTCGAAAAAGACCGTCTTAAAAATTTTATTATGATGTGCACTTCCCACGTCCCTCGGTATAGCGTATATTTGCATGCTTTTAAATATTCATTTTTGTCTTGTCTATTGAAATATGCCGTAGAATGACATAGCTTTGTTAGTCGTTTCTTAGGAGATGAAATAAAATATTTTTCAAATATATATATATATATATATATATATATCGTTGAATATTAATACTATTGTTATTTTAAAATATCTTTATATACTACCTACCTACCTGTTTATGGTTCTTTTGTGGCGTTCTATTCCGCTACCCATTAAATAAATATTTAATTTCCTCGAGTGGAGATCAAACCCACAACCTGTCATGCTTACAGTTGAACACTTGTGTCCCTGCGCCACAACCATAACTTTTATAATATATTACTGTTACTTTTAGTATACATTCATAATTTGTTAAAGAAATCTTTTTATAAAAAATCTTAAATTATATGAGGAAATTAATAATAATTTTCCCATACAAATCCATTTGTAATCTCACGGTCCTCAATAGATTTACCATTATGAAATACAACTAGAGTAAGGCTACGTTCAGATGACAAGCGTTCAACGCGCGTTTCAATAACGCGCGTTTACAACTACATACTTTTTGTTCAGGCCGTACACATGCTAACGCGCGTTTTAATAAAGCGCGCGTTGACGCTGCGCTAGCGCTCGTCTGTTGTCAGCGCGCGTCAACGAGCGCTTTGAGAACATTGATTTTCTATGTTTCCGTTCAGTTGAGCGCGCGCTTTCGACGTGGATATACGCATTTTAAGGGATCAGTTCGTTCAGAAATCGTGTGGTAATTGGGTGGACCCAATATCTCCGTCTTTTGTCGCTTCGGTTCCGCCATCGGTATAAAATCACCGCTGAAATTGTTTCTACGTCCATCTCCGGCAAATGTAGAACTCTACTGAAATCTATGACGGCCGCGACAACGCGCGTTCAACGCCTGACAAGCGCGTATCATGTGAACACTATACAAAAATTTTGCGCACGTTCAGCGCGCGTTGAACGCTTGTCATCTGAACGTAGCCTAATTCTTTTTATTAAGTTAATATCTTAAAAGGGATTTATTATTGTAAAACCTTTTTGCAGATTTTCACCGAGACACAGTACAACGTGTGGAAACGATAAGACTGGCGCCCCCGGACCAGCAAGCCCTCGTTAGTCTGGTCTCCGCGCACACTCCTCCTGCTTCATACATCAAACACGTGTGTTACACCAACTTCACCAGGTAATTTTTGTTTTAGATTTTTTTTTAAGTTTTTTTTTTAGTAGGTAAGTATATATTCTCCTCTTATTTTTTCTACTTTCACGCTGTATTCCGCATATAGTAAGTAGTGTAGTGTAAAATAATTGTAACGTAGTGTTAAGACTCTTCCGTTCTCCACTTACCGCCGAATTCTGGAGGCATTGCGTGTTGAGTGGCGTAACACAGCGCTGCATTTCCAGAGCCTCGTTACCAGGGCGAGGAAATGAAAATATTAAGCATTTAATTTACTCGAGTGGGAATCTAACCCAGAACCTGTTTCATTCGTAGTCGCTCAATATTCTCAACTGATACTAAATAATATGAGTGACAGCCAGAATAGTCGAAATTTTTATTAATCTATTATTATTGTCAACAAAAATATATAGTACATAATATAAAACAACTATGTAGAAAAAGTCATTGGTAAAAATTATACTATACAACTTTCTACTCATAAACAAAAAAAAAATAACGTTATTAAGAACATACACCAACTTATATAGTAAAAAGTTTAATTGCAAGCATCAATCAAAACGTAACCGTCATCACGGTCGGAGTTAATAATCCTTACTTATATCGTAAGGTGTGAAAGTGAATTTATTTTGTACGTACGTCCTGATTTCTCATCTACTAAAACTGTATTATATTGCTATAAGTGTATAACTGAGGTCCGTCGTGGCGCATTGGCACAAAGTGTGACTGTAAACCGACTGATTGTGGGTTCGATCCCCACTCGAGGAGATGAAATATTTACTTAAATTTATATTTCCATTTCTTCGCTCTGGTGTCGAGGCAAAGCGCGGCGTTGAGTTCTGCCACTCAACACGCAATGCCTCCAGTATCCGGCAGAAAGTGGGGAAAGGAGTGTCTTAACACTAGGTTCCCTCTGCCTACTCTGTTGTGTTCGGAATACAGCGTGAAGCTGATCATATATAGGTTTTACGTAAGAACCAATGTTGTAAATAATAGGAAACAACAGAAAAGAAATTCAATTTAAAAACTTTTAAGACGTTACATTCCCAAACCTTTGACGTTCAATTTACTTTGTTTAACTTTCGTCTCTGCATCAAATTGCTTTCCACTCTTCTTGCAAGCACATCAATAGTAGATCGATTAGACAATTTTCTATAGACATCTTCAAAAAAATCTCTAATATTATAAAACTAAAGAATTTGTTTGGTGAAGCGCACTAATCTCGAGAACTACTGGATCAAATAAAAAAGATTGTGATGGGTTTTATACGTTTTCTAACTATGCCTACTACGATTAAGGCTATTTCACACTTAAAAGGTGGCGTCTGCTCATACACAACTGATACCTATTTTCTTATATCCATACGTTACATTCATAGACAAAAGCAAGTACCTTATACAGCATGATTTATTACATTCAACTAAAAAAAACACAAAATACAACATAATTGATAGTAGGTAAGTAAATCCAGTTTTAAATAATGTTGTAATTGCTGTTTGCGATTGACGCATTGCCCCATCTGCAGACCGCAGTGCAGATAAAAAGGGAAGACGCAGCAGTGACCACGCCAGCCGGTGTCGTCGATACGTAGAATTTTAAATTTATATAGTTTATTGTTATTCAAAGTTTATGTATATTTTATTGATGAGACATTTAGTTCTTAATATAAATCACTTATTTGGTGCAACAATGACGTAATTATACTATTTAAATAAAAATAAGTGAAAATGTACACGGTGTAGTATTCGAAAAACAGCTTTTT
>DWQW01013260.1:0-10330 GCA_018249695.1 Heliconius erato demophoon | reverse complement strand
GATGCAGGATATGAGAGCCAATGGTCTAACCACCCAGGACGCTAAAGACCGTGCAAAGTGGAGTAGATTGAGCAGGAAGGCAGACCCTGGCAAATAGCCGGGATAATTGCCAGGAAGAAGAAGAAGATTTAACATTACGTCAATTTTTTTTTCGAAACTAGAGTAACAACTGAAATATTTACTTCAATCAATCAATTAATCAGCTTCACGCTGTATCCCGCACACAGCAGGGTAGACAGAGGGAACCTAGTGTTAACACACTCCGTTCCCCACTTTCTGCCGAATTCTGGAGGCATTGCGTGTTAAGTGGCAGAACTTAACGCCGCGCCTTGCCTCGACACCAGAGCGAAGAAATGGAAATATAAATTTAAGTAAATATTTCATCTCTTCGAGTGGGAATCGAACCCACAACCAGTCAGTTTTACAGTCTGGCGACGACGAGTATTTATTTATTTTTAGAAGTATATAAGATATCAAGAAGTCTTACCAACATTTAAATAAAGTCATACTTGTTATCCTTGATATTAAGTTTATAACATTTCGAGTTAAAAAGATACATTTAAAAAAATATATTATTAATCGAAAATCGTAAAATATTCATTATTCATATTGCAGACACGCCTTATTTCAATGACCAAACACAAGAGAAATATACTATAAAAATATATAGTACTTATAGTTTATTTTAAAATTTGGTTTTATATTTCAATTCAGGTAGATTGAAGGTATGCCGACTTACGTTACTGGACTAAATAAAATTGATATTTTAAAAACTAAAATCCGAATGCTTGAAAATTACGAACTGAAGCGGGTTCGATTCCCACTCGCGGAATTTGATTATTATTTGTTAATATTTTTGTTTCTTCGCTCTGGTATCAAGGCAAAGCGCGGCGTTGAGTTCCGCCACTCAACACGCAATGCCTCCAGAACTTAGCGGAAAGTGGGGAACGGAGTGTCTTAACACTAGGTTTCCTCTGCCTACCCTGCTGTGTGCGGGATACAGCGTGAAGCTGATTAAAGATTATTATTAATTTTATATATGTTTTAAATTAATTCCATTCCTAAATAATCAAAATGTCACGTTTCCAACTTATATATTTAAATATTTAAAGAAACTATATATTAATTGACAATATTTCATTCCGATACATAATATAAATAGACGCTATCGTACAACGTCGCAGTTATAGTACGAGATCTTAATCCACCGGGCTAATCAAATAATAGCCTTGTATACAACGCCCATACACGAGTACCGGTCACATCGGCTTGCGAAACACGTGCTAGGAACTTATAAAATAAAACATAAGCCCATTTATCGGCAACGCATGTCCTGGAGAGTATAGGGCTCAAAAATATAGTGATGTAATATATCGATGGGTCCTAAGTATATGGGCCAAACTAACAATTTGGCAATTTTGACTTTTTTATGCCAAACGCATTCTATCGATATAGTTTATCAGGTCAGCTATTAAAAAATAGAAATTTCTGCATAGAAACAGGGGATTTTGTTAGAATATAACGGCCTATCTAGCACTCATTTAAGCGTATAAGGGCCAAATAGTCATTTAACACTTCTACGTGGGAAATTTCTACACATTTATTTATGTTTGGGGCCAATCAGCCAGATTGATACTTATACGCTAAACAAAGCAATGGTTGCACTGTGTTAACTGAAAAAGTTTAGTATTGTTTTTGTTACGTTCGTCATTAGATAGATAACAAGAAAGTCTCTTTTTCACCAATTATGAGATAGAATGGCCAAAGTGGTAAATTGGCCCATGTACGTGTTTTATTGGGAAAAAATATACTTAGGCTCTAAAATATTTTTTCACTTTTGAGTTATTGGGGAGTTTTTTTTTAATTAATAATTGCCCAGATTATGTACTATACATTTTTTACTGTCCCATTTGCTATTTAGAGCCAGAAATAAGCTTGATAATTGCATTTTAAGTTCGATTTAAGATTTCGGAGTGACTTTACTAAGACAATCAAAATTATGCATCAGAAAATTAATCTATTAACATGTTTATTTCCAATAATAATCAATAATCAAGTAATATATCTACTGCCTTAAGTTTCAGGAAAAAAACTTACTAAGAAACGTGACAGTGGATTAATGAATAGATTCAAAACTAATAAGACTTAAAATTACAGAGAAAGCATATATGTAATAAGAAATAGGAAAAATTTTGGTAAATTGTTAGAGCTCATTTACGTTAAATATATTATATTTGAATCACTTGATGAAGACACGAGGCGTGATACACTTCATAAGTTTTAGATCGTTGGTCATTATTCTGAGCAATATGGATTTATTGACAACTGTGTCTTGGTGAAGGAGTATAAGCATGTGTCTGTGAACGCAACAGGTTTGAGTTCTATTCTCCACCGACGAAATAAAATATTTTCACTTCTTCGCTCGCGGACAATTGCGATGTTTGACATGATTTATGATTCAACGCACAGTGCCTATAGAATTCGACGGAAAGTGGAGAGCAGAGCGCCCTAGCACTAAGCTCCCTCTGCCTATCCAGCTTTATACAGAATGCAAAATAAAGCTAAGAAAAAATTAAATATAAATAGTAGTTATAAAAAATAACTATTACAAAGGATGATGATAAACTAATCTACACGAAACAATTTATTCATGTATATTATTTGTATCATATTATAATAGACATGTATAATTTGTTTCTTACGTATAATAAAATCAAAATACAGACTACTAGATACAAGAAAATACTTATTAATATCATTAGCTGTGGGCCAAAAATAATAAATACTTCAATCAGTAAACCTATAATAGTCTAATCCAGTTCAAAATCAAACGAAATAGTCAGCGATATAATTAAACTAAAAACTGAAGAAAAGTGAGACGATTTCAGATTTTGATCCAAAGCTTAACTGTAGTGGCCAAATCGAAGCAAGATTTTATTAACGTAAGCGATAAGCATCTTATTTAAAACATAATTAAAAACATTATTTTCTTAACACAGGCTATACTCTAAATGAAGGCCACCTCGTGTGCCACTATTTAGAGAACTTCAAAATGTAGCTTCTAGATTCGATTATCTTAAACAAAACGGAGTTGTTATAGCTAGCTATACTACAATTAGATACAACATTTATGACATTAAAGAGATTCTATTTTAATTCAAAATAAAAATTCCCGGTTTATTCAGGTTAAAAACTCAGTGGGACATATGTACAACTCAACAAACATACAAAATGTTTATGTGATTTGCTATCAGTTGAAAATTATTATTAATCAATTGTTCACTTCACTCAATTGTTTACTTGTTCGTACTGGTTGATCTAAGATTTTAATGTGACTTTCAATACAAATCTTTAATAATTATTAATTTAATTAATTATTGTTGTTATAACCAGGAGTTACCGATAAAATTTTGTAAAAAGAAGGACTTGCATCATTTATGTTGAAAATTATTTAACCACTAGATTATAACAACTTATTAACCAGTCGTGGCGCAGCGACACGAGGTGTGACTGTAAAACCGACTGACTGTGAGTTCGATCCCCACTCGAGGAGATGAAATATTTATTTAAATTTATATTTCCATTTCTTCGCTCTGGTGTCGAGGTTAAGCGCGGCGTTGAATTCTGCCACTCAACACGCAATGCCTCCAGAATTCGGCAGAAAGTGGGAAACGGAGTGTCTTAACACTAGGTTCCCTCTGCCTACCCTGCTGTGTGCGGGATACAGCGTGAAGCTGATATAAAAGTTAACTAATAAAAAACTTTAATCGCCTCTAATTATATCGTGTCAAATAAGACAATTAGTAATTTTATCTCATTATTTTTTGATTGATGTTGTACAGACTTTATTTTTTGCCTGTCCACGTCAATCCTTTTTTTTTATTAAAGCTAAATTTTTACTAAATTGAATAGTTAGATCTTAGTAAAATTCAACATTCAATTAAGCTTTTCTTTAAGAAATACAATATATTCATATATAATAATAATCATTTTTGGGGTGATTATTTTTTAAAACAACGTGTAAAAGCGATTTTTTTTCTTATACTTAAATGATCTAAGTGAAAACTTAGTTATCATGTTACCAAATCGTATAACGTATAAGTCTCTATGTGACATAGATACCACAATACCTAACTTATTATCATTCATAATAATCAGTTGTTATCGTAGTCTCATTATTAATCAGTTTCATAAGTAAAATATGAAAAAAATATTATATTCTGTTATTTAGCATAATACGCGTAAAACAGCCAATGTGGTACATTGGCCTTTTTAGAGTGTTTTTAGATAAGAATAAATATAACAAAAACTAACGTATAAGGGCAATTGTGTAGTAAAAACAAAACTAGGATAAATATAAATAAAATACTACGGTATATATAAAGAGGATAGTTGTCTTAGCTGATAAGCAAAGTTTCGTTTTCTTCGGTTGTACCAACATAAAATTATAGCAAATTTAAACTTTGGAAGCCTCTCCTGTAAAGTTGTGATTTCGCGCTTTGGCCCTTATACTTAGGAGCCATCGATATATATATATCTTTATATTATACTGAAGTCAGATTTTTCTGGGGGAAAACCGGGATTTTTAAACAAAAAGAGTAAAATTAAAAATCAGTTTCACGCTGTATCCCGCACACAACAGCGCAAGTAGAGGGAACCAAAAAAGTATTAAGACACTTCGTTCCCCACTTTCCGCCGAGTTCTGGAGGCATTGCGTGTTGAGTGGCCAACTTGACACCAGAGCGAGAAAATGAAAATATAAATGTAAATAAATATTTCATTTCCTCGAGTGGGAATCGAACCCACAACCAGTCGGTTTTACAGTCACACTTTGTGCCTCTGCGACACGACTGGCCTCAAAAAAAAAAGAGTAAAAAAGCGTGAAATTTTCGCCAAAAGCAGAATTAAAAAAATATAAGTAACAGTAGTTTTAATTACTTATCCATTGAAGAAACGTCACTATACTTGTAACATTACTAACTGTTTGGTTTGTTATGTACATATGGCAGTTAAGTCTTCAGAGTCTATGTTAGTAAGTAAATTATTGAAAAATTAAGTAATTAAAGAAATCTAAATGTGTGGAATAATCCACAAAAGACGGGATCATGTCTGTCCCAATTGGGACATTTAATTCAAGGGCTAAAAGTTGAGATGTTTCTCAAATCGGGACATTTGGCGACCCTGTCCGGTTAATAGGATTAATGTTAATCTATAACGTCATACAAAGTAGGATTTTAAATAAAAGATCTACTTCACAACACAACGGGCAGAATATAGTGTTAAGACACTCCGTTAACCATTTCAACTAGATTTTTTTCCATAATTTTGTAACACAATTTCATAAATTGATATAATTATTATGGCGCAGCAATAAGTTTACTGTGGGTAGGATTGCTGTGTAGGTGGGAGTTGCAAATTCGCTTCCTAAATACAATGACTCAACGAAGAATACGATGAAAGATGGGATAGAAATGTTTTCTTGATAAAAAAATATATTTTATAAATGTAAATTTAACAAAAACATTGTTTTTAATCTATATTATTGTAATTTAATGTCAAACTGAAATTGACGTGCCTCTATTGGTCGTTTACTTACTGAAAAAATAGTTTAAATTTTGTTAAAGTAAGTAAATTACTATTAACTTATCTTTGTATAACAAAGTTCATATATTTAATCAATGAAATTTAATGTTATCAATGAAGAAGTCATAAACTTGTTTACATATGGATAATGTAGAAACGTGTTCGTGTTCAAAATATAAACAAACTATTATCATAACTAAATTAATTAATGATAAAGATATGACGCCAGTCGTGGCGCAGGGGCACAAAGTGTGACTGTAAAAGCGACAAGTTGTGGGTTCGATTCCCACTCGCGGAAATTAAATATATAATATATTTTTATTTCTTCGCTCTGGTGTTCCAAAGCGCAACTGTGAGTTCCGCTACTCAACAAGAAATGCCTCCAGAACTCGGAAAATGGGGAACAGAGCTTAGCACTACAATCCCTCTGCCTACCCTGCTGTGTGCTACAACGTGAAACTAAAAAAACATAAATTTGATTATAATATCTACATAAAACAAGTAAAACAAAAAACGATTGAACATAATTCAGAAGACTAAAAACCCAGCTATAAATTAAAAAGTCAAAAGCCTCTATAGATATAGCGGAAGGATCCTCAGGATACGCTGAGGCGAGGTAAATGCACCATCATGGCGACGTTCACGAGTGCATTTGAAGATACTTTGGTGACGCACGGTTCTTAACCTTTTAAAAATATAAATTGAAATATTATATCAAAAGCATACTGTTTAATTATATTTATACCCTGTATCATCCTACACATGAAGCAAATGTCATGTTTCTCTTTATGGATTTAATTATATCAGTTCACATATAATTATTAGCTGTGTATCATCTTTATATGTATATATTAAGTATAATCAATAAATAAAATGTTAGAGGCAGACACACAAGCGTGTGACTGTAAAACGCGGGGTTGAGTTCCGCCACTCAACACGCAATGCCTCCAGAATTCGACGGAAAGTGGGGGAGCAGAGTGTCTTAACACTGGCTCCCCCTGACTACTCTGCTACATGCGGTATACGTAGCTGAAATTTTCTATATCACAATTCAGTTAAAGAGTAAAGAATGAAACAACTTATAATAGATATAAGTAATGTAAGCAATTATTTATAGTTTTGCGCACGGAAGTGTTAATCTTAAGCCTCACCACATATCACCAAGGGGGGAGGGGGGAGGTGTTGGGGGGAGAAATGCTAAAAGAAGACATGATTAATGGACGACCTACAAATGTCATCCCAAAAATTGACTGACCTCTAACCTTTCCAGGCACCTTCGATCATCACAAGCATTAAGTCACCTTAAACTCCACTTGACCAAATTAAATCTTATAAGGAAGCTTAAACTTTTAATGACGTTGCTATCTATATATACAATCAATTCGTTCGTTACGGCCTTGGCATCGTTATCTGTCTGTCTGTTTAGTTTTATTATTATAATTTACACTCAGAGGTGATAATATCTTACTGCGCTATAATAATTACATACAACTAAAACGAACACTTAAGTCTTGAGACATGTAGCGGAACAACGTATTAATTTTATAGCTATATTTTTATATACTTGGTTAAACGTAGAATAGCTTTATATTAAATATGATGTTTTAGTTTTTGATTTTCGAATTACAGTTTTTTAATTACTTATTTAAATAATAAGAAGATAAACCAGAGAACTAACTAACTAGAGGCCAGTCGTGGCGCAGAAGCCCAAAGTTGTGGGTTTGATTCCCACTCGAGAAATTAAATATTTATTTAAATTTATATCTTTCATTTCGAATGGTGCTGGTGTCGAGGCAAAGCCACACAAAGTCCGCCACTCAACACGCAATGCCACCAGAATTCGGCGGTAAATGGGAAACGGAGTGTCTTAACACTAGTTTCCCTCTGCCTACTCTGATGTATTCGAGTTATAGCGTGAAGCTAGAAAAGTAAGATAAACGGAATTGATCAAAATTTTTAAATAAATTTCCTTTGAATAGAAAGTTAGCTTTAATATATATTTTTTTTAAAATTAATAGATATTTCTTGTACATGACATCGGTGTGTTTCTAATTCTGTATACGCGTCATAAACTCTTATGCTAATGTATACAAAGTCGACTTTGAAATTCAGTAGAGCGTCAAGAAATGATTGCACATTCACATGCATCTTTCGTTCCAGATTTTATAGGGATGTAAAAATATACATATATGTACTAAAAAGGCAAAGTCAGCAACTAAAGTGAAAGTGTAGGTATGTATTGAAATATTATTGTTAACGCTGTATCCCGCATATTGCAGGGTAGGCAGAGGGAACCTAGTGTAAGACACTCTGTTCACCACTTTCTGCCGAATTGTGGAGGCATTGCGTATTAAGTGGCAGAACTTAACGCCGCGCTTTGCCTCGACACCAGAGCGAATAAATGGAAATATAAATTTAAATAAATATTTCATCTTCTCGAGTGGGGATTGAACCCACATCCAGTTGGTTTTACAGTCACACTTTGTGCCGTTGCCCCACGACTGGCTTCGTTAGAATATAAGTATTTAGCTTATTCTCGATTCATCGTCCATAGAGATGTTTCTTGTACTATTGTGGCGAAACTTAAATTTGGAATTTGACTTAATAGATATTTATACGACTAATACTAATAAATATTCCTACCATAAAAAAATGTCCAATACTAATAAAGTTTTACGCCATTGAAACAGTTGATTATTTATCAAAGAGTTGTTTAAAGAATTTTAAATAATTACTTATATATCTTAAACTATCGATTAAAACTTTAAAAATTGAAAGGAACTTTGAATAATATTATTTGAATATCTATTCAACGATTCCTCATTTGACAATATTTTTTTCGTCGTTTTTTTCTTCATTTTGACAACATGGCGTCTAGTTAGCACTGTAATGAAATGTGATTACTGTGATGCCTTTAGTAAAAACTACAAGACGCAAGACTCAGACGAATAGATTGATGTAAGAATCAAAAAAATTAGTCACCAATCTATTTGGTCTCTACAACAACGCCATATAGGAATAAATAAACATACATACATACATACATATACAAAGAGACTAATAATCACATTACCCTCCTTTAATCACGCGATCGGGTAAAAAGCGACCCCACTCAGACGCACATCATAATATATTCTATATCGTTTAAACATATTTATCATAAGAGAAGAAAAAGCAAAGCGAGTCAAGGTAAAGCGAAAGCCTAATAAAAAATGAATAACGTCGCGTTTCCGCCGCGTACAAATCAACGTCTCTAAGCGTTTCACACATAAACGTATGACCCTTCAAGCTCATCTCCACCTTAATGTGTTCGTGCTCCCCAGCGGGGGTTCCCAGGGGGGAGTACGGGGGAGTCTAGCCCCTAGCGATGGTGTTACGGATTACGACTAATGAATTCTAAGGATTTCACTGCAGGCTCGATGTGGGCATATCGTTTCATGTTTTAACGGGTTTAACGTGTTTATCTAATTGAATTATGTTTAAAAAAATCTAAAAATATATTTTTTATGAGAAAAATCATTACTAGAATGCATTTCCTGATTTACGTTGTATCCCGCACACAAGGTAAATAAAGGTTACCTAGTCTTAAGACACTCCGTTTCTTATTCTAGAGGCACTGCGTGTTGAGTGGCAGAACTAAACGCCGGACTTTGCCTCAACACCAAAGCGAAGAAATAAAAATATTAAATAGAATGCATTTCGTTGGCGCGAAAGCAGACAAAGAAATCACATATTAATAGCACTAGGTTACAAAAGAGTAAATATTTTGCGGCACTCCCCTCCCAACTTAAAAGAGAGGTCTGAATAGGTTCCGTCGCTCTCATACAAAAAAGCACTTCGGCTAATTGTAATTGTTTTCACTTTTCACACAGAACTATGACTTCTAACTCATCACACCATCTGTGCTTATACTCGTACATTGAGTCAGCCCCCACGGTGCTTGCCGCGGGGAAGGCTAGACCCTAGATGGATGGAACCTAATGAATTCAGGGGACCTGCCGGAGGGTTCAAACGAGCTGAGCCCGCAATTTAGACGGTTTAGTCAACACATACATCGTTCCCCTGTTTAATTAGCGCACCAAAATAACCTAAACGTTTCACAGAGATGGTTAAGGTATGCTTCATTATGTAAAACACATTTGAATAGAATTTTTGATGTTCTATTTCTATCTGTGCTATACAGGTGAGTACTGCGTACTCCTAAATGAATATAATGCTTATTTCTCTATTAGGGTTACTTGAAACTTGAAAATTCTGTTATTAGGTATATTTATAGCGAATATGGCAGAGTGATTAAACAATAGGTTCTCTTTGTATTATTCTAACAGAATTTTGTAAATGCTGAATGGAATATTTGACTCAAGAGGGGAAAACTATTATAATTTTATATGATAGACAATTCAAATTTGGTTATATGTTACTAAAAAATTTAGATAGGATATAATTTAAAATTTAAATTAATGTAAAAAAAGTATATAAAGAGAAAATTTGGGTAATAAAAATTGTATTAACTCAATTTTAACTGTTAATCTTGTATAGGTACTTTACAAGACTTATTTTAGTTATTGTATAAATATTATTTTTATCACAGGATTCAGATAAAGCGAGAGAAAATCTCGAAGCAATGCAGCGCAAACAATTTTGTAGCTCTTTTAACCCTCCCGCCGCCATGTTTAATCGACATAGGTATACCTTCCAGTTTGGCAGCCTCCCAAATTGAACCTACATGGTGAACTAAGTATATAAA
>DWQW01013259.1:0-10330 GCA_018249695.1 Heliconius erato demophoon | reverse complement strand
GCGGTTCGGAATGCGCTTTAGTTAACTGATGCTGGAGAATTTATCTCAACGGTTAGTATGGATTGGGGAATTTTCTGATCGGTATATTTATATATGTATTTTTTATATACTATATATCATAATTATTGTCACTGATGCTAGTCGTGGCGTACAGGCTCAAGCGTGTGACTGTAAATGCCAAAGGTTACGGGTTCGATTCTCACTCCAGGAAATTAAATATTTAATAATTTCACTTATTCGCTCTGGTGTTGAGGCAAAGCGCTGCGTTGAGTTCTGCTACTCAACACGCATTTCCAGAATCTAGCAAGAAATGGGGAACAAAGTGTTTTAACACTAGGTTCCCTGTACCTACCCTGTTATATGCGGGGGACAGCGTGAAGTAAAAAAAAATATCATACACTTACTGGTGAAATAATGTGATGGTATCTTATACTTACATGTTTTAGGAAGTTTTCTATTCAGAATAAGGTTTAGTTAAATTATGCAGCTGGAATAAGTTAGTAAAAGTTATAACAGAAGTAAACTTGTGATTATAATACGTATAAATATGTTTTCTTGAAAAGGACAGCTAACTTTTTTTTTGTTTTTTTATAAACTTAACGCTGTATCTCGCACACAGCTGAGTAAGCAGAGGGAACCTAGTGCTAAGAAACTCTGTTGCCCACTTCCCGCCGTGTTCTGGAAGCATTGCGTGTTGAGTGACGAACCAAAACGCCGCGCTTCGTTTGACACCAGAGCGAAGAAATGAAAATATAAATGTTAATAAATATTTCATATCCTCGAGTGGGGATCGAACCTGTAACCACTCGATTTTACTGTCACACTTTGTGCCTCTGCGCCACGACTGGCCTAACTTTAACAATATTTATAATATGCTTTCCGGTAGAGGCACTAGCGCCTGTCCATTTAGGAACATTATACGATAATACTATACGATATCTTATAGCCACAAATAAAATAAAACTAACTTTCACTCAAATATATTAAAAAATAAATAAATCAACTTCACGCTGAATCCCGCACACAGCAGGGTAGGCAGAGGGAACCTAATGTTAAGACACTCCGTTCCCCACTTTCTGCCGAATTCTGGAGGCATTGCGTGTTGAGTGGCAGAACTCAACGCCACGCTTAGCCTCGACACCAGAGCGAAAAAATGGAAATATAAATTTAAGTAAATATTTCATCTCCTCGAGTAGGGATCGAACCCACAACCAGTCCGTTTTACAGTCACACTTCGTGCCGCTGCGCTACAACTGGTTTCAAATATATTAAATATAAAAAGCATTAAGAGCTACTTAAAAATTAATGACGCACGACTATGAATAATGACTCGTAGAATGTAATGAAACATTCACTAAATCCTCCCATAATATGTACGAATGATTTGTACTTATGGTGAGAAAAATATGGCTGTCTCTCCGCGGTGAGATTATTAATCAAATGCGTTAGAGACGGGGAAAATATGGTTTTCCTTTTAGGTAACTCGTTTCAGTGTTTGAGTGGCGTTTTCTTGAAAAATATTTTTAGTAATACATTTGCTGCTTTTAACGATTTCTTTCTTTTGCCCTACATTCTGGGTATTGAAAGAAACGCAAATGAAAAATGGTTGATATAATTATGTTTTTGAATAGGGCAGAAATATTTGTTTTTAATTTGACTATTTATATATACATTATAGTTGAAATGTTTTGTATTCACATTTTGATTTTGAGACAAAGGGAAACACTTACACCTCAAAATGTTCTCATACCGTATAAAGCAGAAATAAGAACTTGCATGGAGTACTGCTCTTACTTTTGGAATGGCGCCGCCAAGTACCTAATATAGGCTTTGAGTCTACAGAGAGGAGTCAGAAGATTAATTAAGACTAAGAAGAAGATTTTTGCTCTTCCACAGAGCCATGCCGACTGGCGAAGGGTTACCTCGTCGTCTTTGTTTTTTACCGAATACTTTACGGAGACTATGCCCTGGAATTGCATAACCTGATTAGCTCTTCTGCTTTATTTCATAGAACCTCTGTGAATACATTTTCAAACCAATCTTACATGGTAGCAGTTCCAAAGGTACGAACGAGACGCTTTGAGACTGCATTCTTCATTCGTACAGCAAGAGGATGAAACTGATGACGTCGTTTGTATTTCCCATGACAATGTCAAAGTCTCTAAAAACAAGTGAATAGGTATTTATTAGGCAAGAGTGCACCGTAGACCACATCGACGCTCGTCAGGCTTGATGCGGTAAAACGCAACCTTATTTCACTATATTTTTAGCAGGGGCATAAAGTGTGACTGTAAAATCGACTGGTTGTGGGTTCGATTCCCACTCGAGGGTATTCACTTAAATTTATATTTCCATTTCTTCGCTCTGGTGTCGAGGTAAAGTGCGGCGTTGAGTCCTGCCACTCAACACGCAATGCCTCCAGAATTCAGCAGAAAGTGAAGAACGGTGTGTCTTAATACTAGGTTCCCTCTGTCTACCATGCTGGGTGCGGGATACAGCATGAAGCTAATTTATTTTTTTAAAAATTGAATATATGGTATGATCAGTGGTGAAGTTCAAATTCTCGCTTCATTATGTACGTTGACGATGAGTATTTTTTTCTTTGTAATGACAATCATATAAATATTCCTGTCGATTGACAGAAATATTTAATACAAGAGAGTTTCGATCGTCAGAACATCTGTCTTTATAAGAGTTTTTAAAATAAACATAGACACTCCTTTTTTTGAATATTTAACTCTGACATTTTGTTATTATATATTATTTCACCAAGAAAAATAAAAAATGTATATTTCCTAACAAAATTCATTACAAGAAAACTTCACGTTGAAAATGTTAAGTAATTTCGCTTTTTGACGTAGCTTTGTTTCCGTCTCCATTTTGAATCATGTGTCGTTGCTTCGGTTCCGTGCGTAGAATAAATTGCAAAATTGAAATAGAACAAACTTTTCACATTAACATGAGAAACGAGAGGACACAGGGTTGCGGATTAACATAATTTACAGTTATTAGGCGGTGATATATCTCGTATATGGTATTATTTTCGTTTTCAAATGTTTATTAGTCATATATTTATTGGGTGGTCAGCGTGTGATACCTAAAATGGGGATTGGAATCTAAATTATGTGAATTTTGGGTGGATATACGATGTCATTAGCGTGTACGCAGGTTAATGATGTATAGCATATTACTGAGGGCAATCGTGGTGCAGAGGCATGAGTGTGTCGTTGTAAGCGCGATTGGTTGTGGGTTCGACTCTCACTTAGAGAAAATAAAATTTATATAATCATTTCTTTGCTCAGGTGGTGAGGCAAAGCGTGGCGTTGAGTTCCGCCACGGAACACGGTACTCCTCCAAAGTTCGGGAGAAATTGGGGAATGGAAGTGTCTTTATGGGAGCAGAGTTTCTTAACATTAGGTTCCCCTTCTATGTGCGATTTACATCGTGAAGCTTTAAAAAAATATATAAGTTATATGCCCATTTTAAACTGATAAAATAAATTCTTTTCATAGCTATTATTACTATAACAGTAATGGTAAGATTAGTTAGGAAATGTCTAAAAGTAACTGCTCCGAAGTCCAGAACTGACCGACGTAGACTTAAAAGCATTACGCTCTAAGTCTAACTTGCAGTTTGTTTCGTACGAACAATTTAGGTTAAAATTTCTCTTTACGTTTCTTCTTTTTTGAAATGTTTTATAAGAAAGTGTAGGTCTATAATTTTTATGCACTTTTAGAATTCTTTAAAATTGATTTATAAATTACTAGCAACTCAAATTCGGTTTCTACTTTTTGTATATATGTAATTCTGATTGATATATAAGGTATATTACTGGAGAGTTTTATTTTAATCCGTTTAGTAGGTATTGTGCGTCTGTAACAGACATTCATTCTCACAAATTTTCATATTTGTCATATTAGTAGGATAATACATAAAAGGCCATCGTGGCGCAATGGAAAAGCGTCTGAATGTAATCGTGATGATTGAAGATACAATACCATTTGATCACTGATTTTTTTTCTTGCTCTAGTAGTTGCGTTAAATTTCAAGTTAAAACCAAAACAAATTTCGGCGAAAAGTGGATAATAAAAGAAAATATATTTTTTTAGCTTCAAGTATCCTGTATATTGTTAGGGTACATAGTGTTAAGACATTCCGTTTTCCCTTTTTCATTGAATTATAACAAACAATCCGTATTTAGAACCGGAATTCAACGCCACTCTTTGTCTTGTTACTGAAACGAAAAAAATGAAAATATTTAAGAATTCATTTCTCTGAGTAGAAATCGAACCTACAGCCGTAGCGTTTAAAATAACATGCAAAAATACATTAAAAAATCTTTAATACATAAATATAGTTTGTACCTATAATACAATTATTAGAACCGATCGCTGTTTCAAGTATAGATAAGGAAGATTAATGAGAAAATGTATTATTTGTTTTTCTTCACGCATCCTGGAAGTATCAGAGTAGGTAGGCACTATGCTCCCTGCATAGGGTTAAGACACGTTGCTCCCCACTATCTGGCGATTTCTGGCGGCATAGCATATTGAGTGACTAAACTCACCGCCGTGCTTTGCTTTGACTACAAAGCGAAGAAATGAAAATATTAAATATTTCATTTCCTCGAGTGGAAATCAAGCCCAAAACCTGTCGCGTTTACAGTCACACGCCTCTGCGCCTTGTGCGACTGACCTTTATTGGGGGAATTTAACAATGTAATAGCACCAAAAACAGTGACGTTTATTTTTTTTTGTCTGTTTTTTGGTTATTGAAACCCCTTAGCCAATTAAAATGCAGTTTTCACTATTATATTTTAGTAAACATTTCTTAATATTTAATAGACAATATTGCTGCAATTTTTTTAGTTAAATGTTAAATGAATTTGTTTTTTTATATATAATATCCCTTACAAATGACGACTTCTGTTGCTTTCTTGATATAAACTTATAAATTGGGCATATATGCATTCTCATAATAAGATTACATTAGAAAAAGACGAATGCTGTGGAGATGCGATCTCTTCGTAGGAAATGCGGAGTCAGCGTAGCTGATCGAATCCGCACTGAAGAGATATACAGAATAGGCAGGTACTAGCGAAAATGTCACAGTTGAAATGGCAAAGAAAGTTAAAAAAAAATAATAAAGAAAAAGAATGTACTCAGTTATTTGGGCACGTCGAACGAATGAGTGATGAAAGAATGTCAAAAAAGATATAAAGTATAAGTATCAGTTATAAAGGTAAAATGATTGGTAATAGAGGTAGATGCAGTCTCACTCGCTCTCTGATACGCCGGCCCAAAGCAACCCGACTGCCCGGTAAACTGGTCATGTCATTGCCCTTTCGCTTGGTCTCAGTCACAGAAATAATATACAAATCTCTCTCATCCATCTCACCTAATAATTCAGTCACCTTTTCTCCCCGGAGAGTTTGGCTCTCCGTTTTCTCTCTCTCTCTCTGTCTGACTGCCCCGCTAGGGATACAGCGCGAAGCTTCAAGTAAGTAAGTTATAAGAAAATTCAATATAAACAGGATATTTTTTTTTACATATTACCTTTATTTTGTGGAGTAAACAGAGAACCTTTGTAAATTGTCGAAAATAAATACTTAATATAATTAATAATATTTAAATTGATAATAATAATAATAATATTTATTTAAAAATGGTAAAACATCGTTACATGTTGATGCTACTTAAATGACAAAGGCAGTGTCTTTTGGAGCTAGAGGATCCATCTGTCCGAGCTGTCCTGGCAAAACTCCAAAATTGTCTTTTAATTCACCACAGAATAAAATATCTCCTTGTTTGCACCCCAAACCGTTTCAATTTCTTATTTCCAATTGAACTTTTTATCGTCATTCTTCTTATCTGACGCTTAATAGATTTGTTGTGTTCTTTTATTTGCCATATCCTTAATTCTAAGTGTTCTTGGATTTATTTATAATAGTAGCCTTACTGTTTACCTATATAAAATACATAAATAAATCAGTTTCACGCTGTATCCCGCACACAGCAGGGTAGGCAGAAGGAACCTAGTGTTAAGACACTCCGTTCCACACTTTCTGCCGAATTCTGGAGGCATTGCGTGTTGAGTGGCAGAACTCAACGCCGCGCTTAATCTCGACACCAGAGCGAAGAAATGGAAACATAAATTTAAGTAAATATTTCATCTCCTCGAGTGGGGATCGAACCCACAACCAGTCGGTATAACAGTCACACCTCGTGCCACTGCGGCACGACTGGCCTCCTCCATGTATATTATTATACAACATAAAACAAAAAATAGTCGTTACAGTTTCGCAAGTGTTTCAAAAAACCTCATTTAATTTTAATAACGAATCTCAGTTCAGTATTTTAGATGTAAATTGTTTACAATTTAGATCACGTCTTAAGTTTTGCAGTTCTAAGTTGTAACTTCATTAGCTAACGCAAATAGGATGCCAACTTTTACTTTGCTCGAGGTAACTTTTACCTTTGGGAGATTCTCTATACTCAAAAACTTTAGTCAATGCAATTCATTTAACTTTAATATCGTTTTCTTTGATGTTTATATTATTCTATTTTAATATTTTATTATTTTTATTTTTATTTTGAAATAAGTGCTATGTAAAGGAAAAATATATTTATCGTGGCGCAGGGGCAGAAAGTGTGACTGTAAAACCGACTGGTTGTGGATTCGATCCCCACTCGAGGAGATGAAATATTTACTTAAATTTATATTTCCATTTCTTCGCTCTGGTGTCGAGGACAAGCGCGACGTTGAGTTCTGCCACTCAACACGCAATGCCTCCAGAATTCAGCAGAAAGTGGGGAACGGAGTGTCTTAACACTAGATTCCCTCTGTCTACCCTGTATGTGGGATACAGCGTGAAGCTGATTTATTTTATTTGATTTATTTATTTTTATATTTTATATTTAGATCGTAGATATAGATATGAACATGTATAATTAGAAATCTTAGTGGAATGTTGAAGATTAATTATCTGACTGTTTATATACTACTACTAAAGATATATGTTATAACTAGGTCTCTCTTGTTTCTTCACCAAATGTGGAAATTGAGGAAAGAAAAAAAACAACAATAATTTAAATAACAATTTTACAGGATTACAAAAAAAACACGCAACGTCTGGAATTCGGAAAATGAAGAACGGAAATGTTTTAATGGAAACGGATCCAGGTACATTCTGTCAACATTGCTAAATGCGGGCTAGAGTGTGAACCTAAAAAAATCAATAACTTTGATAACTTTACTGTTTGATACAGAGTCTACTCTAGAGATGTGAACAAAATTATTTCGATTCAAATAATATTGTGTGCTTATGGTAAAATCTATATAAAATTAATACAAAGCTTCACGCTGTATCCCGCACATAGCAGGGTAGGTAGAGGGAACCTAGTGTTAAGACACTCCGTTCCCCACTTTCTGCCGAATTCTGGAGGCATTGCGTGTTGAGTGGCAGAACTCAACGCCGCGTTTAACCTCGACACCAGAGCGAAGAAATGGAAATATATATTTAAGTAAATAATTCATCTCCTCGAGTATCGAACCCACAACCAGTCGGTTTTACAGTCACACCTCGCGCCGCTGCGCCACGACTGGCTAATAAAGAAAAATAATAATAATACAAAATAATGCAATATTTTCTAAATCCAATGCACTCTTGTGAAAGTTGAGCATCACCCGAGACCTCGCTCTTCCATTGGTTTACTGTAGGAACATAACTCTTTATTTATTCAAATGTGGATCAATAGGGATTTCATATGCATCATAGATTATTATAGTAGTATTTTTAAAGTTGCCATTTTTCATTTTCTTTTTTTAACAATTTATTTTCATTTTTATGCTGAATGTGCCAGTAAAAAAATATATATTTTTAGATTTTTTATACGATATGTGCAATATTTTCATACGAGCAGTTAATATTTTTTTTCCGCAAATAGTAGAGAAGGCAGAGGAAACTTGGGAACCTTGTGTCAAGACATTCCCATTTCCCACTAAGCCACTTTCGTTCCCACTTTCTGCCGATTTCTTCCAGTATTGCGTGTTGAGTGATGGATCTCAACGTTATGCTTTGCCACTACGCCAGAACGAAGATGTGAAAACAATTAATATTTTATTTTCTTTGGGAATCGAACCCACACCCTTGTACCCCAGTCACACGCTTGTGCCCCTACGACTGGCTTCTACATGGCAAGCTATAATACAAATATAGTAGGTTTACTTGTATATTTTAAAAGCAAGAACATTCGTATCTGCCAATAGCAGGCATCTCGATAGCAAAGAGAAGGCAGAAATCAATAAACTCTTTACGGTATTGTTGTAGCTCTGTCTTACAAAGCAGTCGTGATATCCAATTTCTATAACAATTTGCTTTACATTCTTTGTCTTCTTTCATTTTCAATAGACGTCATTATCTTGTTAAGATAGATTTTTTTACAGCGTGAAGCAAAACCATACAATTTTATGCTTACTAATATGATTTACTTTCGAAATATTTTTTAATTTTTGCCAATTCAGTAAACAACTATTTTGTAGCAATTTAGTCGAATAAAATACTTTATACTGTTATATTTTTTTATTAATAAGCCGATTAAAAAAACACTAAATGCAAAATAAGAAGAAAATAAATTTCCAATATATTTTGAATAGTACTACTATATAGTAGTGAAAACAAGAAGAGATGTAAGTGAAAACTACATTTCAATCAGTTAAAACGTTTCTTTGAGATTAGCGTTCATAAAACGCGCATATAAATAATCAAAAAATTTAAAACTTTGCCTAATGACAGATATTCTCATATATTTTTTATATACAAACAGCGACCTATTACAATTTTAGTACATATTTGCTTTATTAAGATACTTTACATTTAGCTGAAATAAAGAAAAAAATATTTAATTCCTTATACGAATATAACTCTTTTATATAAAGTTTGTTTAACGTGATTTCACATCCCTGTGGGTTGCTTTAATTATTATATAGAAGTTATAACTTAGTTTATAGAATTTGTGCACCCTTAGTAGACGGAGCTTCGCAATGTGTAATCATATTTAGCCAATGTTCATTTAAAATGTAAATTAATTACTTTAGTCTCGTCATAAGCTTATATGACAACATATTTTTTTACACCTGTATTTTACGCTAGTATATATAGGTTGGATAAAATGAAGTATATGTTCCGTACTCCATTTTCTGTCTGAATTTGAAACTGCGTTTTAAATAGCAAAACTTAACACCGTTTTGTCTTAAAAGAATGCCCATTCTTTGCCAAGTAAAACAAACAGGCATAGTAATTTAAAATTATAGAAGAGTTGTTGTAGCAGTAGTTTGACACCGACTTCAAAATTATAAAATCATTTATTTAATTATTTTTGTTTAATAAAATCAAAGTACGGTATACTTTATGTTAAGTAAATTTATGTTTCACTTTTTAGTATATTGTCTGAAGTCGGTCTTTTTGTTAAAAAATATTTTTTCTTTAATACGAGTTGGTGGCTCCTAATTTATACATATAACTATTTCAGGTGATTATTTATTTATTTTTTTGGCTTAACGCATCCTGCATATACCAATGTAGGCAAGGTAGGGGAGAGGGAACCTAGTTTTATGTAACTTACAATTTTCTGTTAATTATTTAAAATAAACAAATAAATCAGCTTCACGCTGTATCCCGCACACAGCAGGGTAGGCAGAGGGAACCTAGTGTAAGATACTCCGTTCCTCACTTTCTGCCGCATTCCGAAGGCATTGTGTGTTAAGTGGCAGAACTCAACGTAGCACTTTGCCTCGACACCAGAGCCAACAAATGAAAATATAAATTTAAGTAAATATTTAATATTTTTAAACAATTTTAAAGTGTTATTCCACACTTAGGAAAGAAGTTTTCTAAATAAGTATTTCTAAATAAGTAAATATTTAATTTCCTCGAGTGGGGATCGAACCCACAACCAGTCAGTTTTACAGTCACACTCTGTGCCACTGCGCCACGATTGGCCTCGGTTAATTCTCGATGGTTATAATTATACTAGCGACCCGCTCGCGGCTTCGCCCGCTTCAACTACTGAGTTATTCATATAATGTACCTATGTTTGCAAAGCACTTAAGATTACTAATGTGAAAAATATTGAAACCTTAATGCAACCCACATTTTCGTAGTTCCAATAAGGATGTTCCAATTGTTTAAAAAAATACACACTAAAACAAATGACACAAACAACAGAAAACTTAAACGAAAGAAATTATAAACAACAGACTACCTACTATTCTCTTACCCAAAAATACTTAAACGAAAGATGTAACCAACAATGCCGCGATGAAATACATT
>DWQW01013258.1:0-10330 GCA_018249695.1 Heliconius erato demophoon | reverse complement strand
TTGACAGTATGTCCAAATATATATAAATAGACAGTTTCGTTAGCCATGATCAGTCGAATAAACTAAACAGAATGTGACGCTGCTCGTTTTATTATTCCCATATTCAAACCACTACTGGAACAATATATATCACATCACAAAGCATTTAGAAACAGTTTAAACACAAACACCTATTTTCTACATATGGAAAAATCTAATTGTATCGTATTAAATCAAGATCGAAGTATCTATGCACAAAGTTTTTTCTAATTAGTATTGTTACACTACAGATTTTGATCGTCTGCGCCCGTTTTGCTTCTGTGTTTTCTTAATCTTATTATTTTTTAAAAATTACGATCTTTTTGTTACATTTTGTTACTAATATGATTGCACTTTACACTAGATCTTTATTTCCACAGTAGCTGAAAGTAGTAGAAAAAAAATGCATCAAAAAGATAAAAATTGCATCACACAAACGTAAAGTCACGACCATCACGTAAAATCAAACAAGTCCACTGCACCACAACGTCGTTGTCTTGCTGTTTCAATTGTATATAGTTGTTTTAGCCAGCTGTCACCTTCAATGGCAGGGCTCTATAGCTGTAGTGTTCGTGTAAACAAGGACCATTGAGCTACTATCGTCCTTCCATACGACAGCTAATAGACAATTGATAGGAACCAATAGCAAGGGTCAAATGTTATTGAGAAATGAATTTGGTGATCAATATAAGTGATGAAATGTATGTAGGTATTTATTTATTTAGGTATAGGTATAGGTATTTAATTATTTTTTTATGTTTAATTAGTTTATTTAGTTTTTATGATGTTAAGGTTCTGTTTCTTTTAAGGTAAAAAGGAATCCTTATAAGGTCCGTCTATCTGTCTGCCTGTCAAGAGCCTTTATCTCACGATTGCTTGGAGATATCAATTTGAAATTCAAACCATATACTCAGTATATCTACGGCCACATGAAAAAAAGATATTTCTACATTTACTTAAAAAAAGATATGGCCGTTTCGCAAAAAACGCATATACGCATATCAAGAGAATCTAAATTCGTAGGGTATGAATAAGTAAAAAATCTGAAAACTGTACATTTGTAGTCAAATTCTAAAAATTATATCCTTTACAGCGGGACAAAATTTGGTGGTAAAGCCGCTTGTTCAAGTGAGATATCAGGTTAAAGGACTCTGGCTAAGCTTAAAAAGGCTAAGGCTTAAATTTCAGAAAAAAGCTCGTGATTTCCAATTTTTGTATGGAACCCTTAGTGGACCAGCCCGACTCGGACTTGTCCGGTTTTTTATTTAAATAAATTTTAAATGTTTTTTTAAAAAAGATAGCTTTAGGTTTTTTCCCTATCAAATCAAACGTCATTTAGCACTCTCCCAAATGGGATCGAACCCACAATCATTACATCATATGCTGGCTGACTTCGCCACGCCTCAACTCCACACAAATATTATAATATAGTGTATATACAAAATGAAATTATTTAAAGACTACGAGACATTAACAAATTGATATATTCAAATAAAACTATAAGCGGTCATTACTTGACCAGAAATTCGTGTTATATTAAAATTTTTCGTTTCCAGAATATAAAGAGTCTCTTTAAAAATAATTCACCGTTTAAACGGCGATCAGGTAGGCTGGCGTACTTAAAATGGCTAGTATTGCGTCTTCAATTTATTTTATGGCTTCTTATCTATTATTACATAGAAAACTCTCTGGATTCACGTGCGTATGTAAAATTCTTAATTGTTATAATAGCTTTGTTAATAAATTAATTAATAATTCGCTAAAAGATGATGGAGATAAATAATAAAATTGTGGCAGAGAAAATTAGAAAAAAAATTAACATTTATTTGTGTAAAAAATATCTACGTAAGGCCCTCAACAATTTTTTTTTAAGTACGATCTTTCAAGTATTATATTATGATACAAAAAGCAAACTATTGAACTATATTATATAAAAAAACACGACAGCAAGCCAATAAGTGCAGTTTAATAAATATTGAATAATGAAAATTTGAAATAAAATATTGAAGTTCCTCATCTCTGGCCCAGCGATGATCCGTCGCCTTTGCTATACGAGTTTATGATACAATAAGTCATGCTATAGCGTTGTATAAGAAGCTGACTATTTCAATCAATGTTGTACTTTGACTGATGAAATCTTACACCACTCCTTATCTGATCAGATTATAAAATGTCTTTATTATAAATATATAAATACTTGTAATATAAACAATTTTAGCGACTCAGCGAGCACGACAGTTGTGGGTTCGATTTCCACATGGGGAAAAACAGTATTGTCAGTTCCTCACTCCGGTAACTGCCACTCAACACGCAGTGTAAAACGACAAATGTGGATCGGAGTGCCTTAGCTCTAGGTTCCCTCACCCTACCCTGCCTATAAACAGAAATGGTCAGCTTCTTATACAGCGCTATACAATAAGTCATGCTATAGCGCTGTATAAGAAGCTGACCATTTCAGTCAGTGTTGTACTATGACTGATGAAATCTAACACCGCTCCTTATCTGATCAGATCATAAAATATAAGACTTATATATAATATATAGATACTTATAATAAAAAAATTTTTAGCGACACAGCGAGCACGACAGTTGTGGTTTCGATTTCCACACGGAGAAAAACAGTATTGTACAGTTCCTCACTCCGATAAGTGCCACTCAATACGCAGTGTAAAACGACAAATGTGGATTGGAGTGCCTTAGCTCTAGGTTCCCTCACCCTACCCTGCCTATAAACAGAATACAGCATAGAGAAAAAAAATATTAATTTGTAAAACGACGAGGCATTCCCCATTAAACATTAAAAACTTATTTTATATTCCCAATACAATTCTTGGTATCTTTATAATAATCGAAACGAAATCCATCTAATGGTTTAACGAAAGAATTTCTTACACACATTTTATTCACAAATTCGAAGCTCCTTAGATTTTTTTTTTTTTTTTTTTTATTTATTACTATCAAATATCCATACAAAAATAATTTTATAACATAGATAACAGCTTTAATGCCGTTTATTTAAAAAAAAATGTAAAAGTCGACGAACGGATTTATTTCGTCTTGAAAATGAATTTATTTTAACATTATGTCTGGGATTTATTTCTAAATAATGTTAGAAGTATATCTTACTCTTTGTGAATTTGGTGCTATTAAGATTTGAGATAGAATTGCCTTTGTTATATGAATTGACGTTTTCATCTTTTTAAACGTATGCACACATTTAAATGTATATCTGAAAATGATAAAATGACATGGTCCTTTTTTTTAGAAAACGTTTAAGAATTTGAAAGTAGTTGGGTTAACAATACTAACACATGAAGCTTATTTAATTATACTGTTCAACAATATTTACAGTATAAAGATATATGGAATTAATATCTATTAAATGTCATGCAGGATAGCTGCCAGTTTATGTAATATTTAAATTATACCAAAATCAGATTCACGCTGTATCCCGCACACAGCAGGATAGGCAGAGGGAACCTAGTGTTAAGACTCTCCATTCCCCACTTTCCGTGGAAATCTGGAGGTATTGCGTGTTGAGTGGCGAAAGTTAACGCCGCGCTGTGCCTCGACACCAGAGCGAAGAAATGAGAATATAAATTAATATATATATTTCATATCCTCGAGTGGGGATCGAACCCAAAACTAGTTAATTTTGCATTCACTCTTTGTGTCTCTGCGCCACGTCTAACCTCTAAATTTATCAGAACAACATTGAAAAGAGTAACTTGCCGGTTCTTCCAATCAA
Organism: Heliconius erato demophoon; assembly: GCA_018249695.1. Lineage (NCBI taxonomy): Eukaryota > Metazoa > Arthropoda > Insecta > Lepidoptera > Nymphalidae > Heliconius > Heliconius erato. The sequence continues at coordinate 6,564 of DWQW01013258.1, read as the reverse complement.
AACTGCCTTCCAAGCCGGCGGAAGCTTTTTTTACAATGAATTTAAAGTGCTTTAGTCTATTCAAATAAATAGTATTTTGAATTTGAACCCATGCCTTTTGGAATCCGTCCAAGAGTTCCGTTATATTATTTTTTTGTTAAAACAATACTTTTCTTTTCTATGCGTGGAATAACACTTTAAAAATATTAAGAATATGAAATTGTCTCATCCAATATGATTTAACTTAGAAATTATTATTTTAAATCCAATTTCAAGGCTCGGAGGAAAGTGTATAAGTTAAATGTTACATGCTGAATTTATAGCATTATTTTAACCAATAAGCCCTGGTTGTAAAAATTGTATTTTTTATTTCGTTGATAAAAACCTTCAATACCAGTCGAAATAATTGGAAAAATCCTTCAAATGTACTTCGTAAGTCTGCAAGTTTGTACTTTTGATTAATTATGTCTTTATATATATAATATTTATTATTATCTCTTAACGACAATGATTCATATAAACGATGTATGTCTTTTAAATTATATTGGAACAGTAATAATATTTGTAAAAGTCAGTCGTACGTAGGGAGACAAGGTTGAAGGTTCGATTCCCGCTCGAGGAAAATTTTCGAATGTTTTAACATTAGACTCCTATTACGCGGTATACAAAGTGAAACTGAAAGATGAAGATGCTGAGAAAATATTTTGGATTTACCCTACCGCTAAATCATATTATGAAAAAACAAAATCATAAACAAATATTCAATATAAAAAATTCAAGAACAACATCAGACTCAAGTCAGATGTTGATGCACTATGGATGTTAAGTGCATAGAGAGAAGACCGATGTCTTAGTAGTTTAAAATCGTTGTAAGTTATTACGACTTCCAGCACTTAGAAGCTCTTAGTTATGATAGCTAGTCTAGCCACATGCTCACGCTCTGTCTCACTAGGTAGTATCCTGTTTTTAGATAGTAATCACTTCTGAAAAATATAATAAAATGAAATTAAAACTCGGATCAGCTTCACGCTGTAACCCTCAGACAGCAGGCTAGGCAGAGGGAGCCTAATGTTTTCATTTTCCGCCTAAGTCTGTGCCATTGCGTGTTGAGTGGCGGAACTCGACGCCGCGCTTTGCCAGCACCAGAAAAAAGAAATATAATAATAGGAACGAAGTGTCTTAACACTAAGTCCCCAGGCTACCTCTGCCTAACATGCTATATGCGGGAAAGAGCGTGAAAGAAATTTTAAGTGTTAACGAAACCGAATGTCTGTTGCACATACATACGAGTACACATACACACTTGTGTTTTACTTAACGTACTCATTAAGCCAGTCACAACAATACGTAGTTAATTGGCACTCCAGTGTCATGCCACCGCAATCATAGAGTCCATGGAAATAACTTTTCAACAAAACCAAAGAGGGCATGATGATAAAATTAAGGGAATATCATTCATTTATTGTAATCCCGCATCGAGCGGACGGACTAATTAATTTTCACATATCTCAGATGGAAAAAAGGAAGTGGTACCCGTGTTCCGACTGTATTTGGGATGGACTTGGTTGACCGTTTTAGTGGATTCAAATACCGTGCTGCTGGTTTTTGTATTGTTTTCATTTAATATAAACATATTATAAGCGTTTTATATAAGCGTTTTCATCTTATATTGAAATTCCAAATGCGTACAATTTTGGCGTATTATTATTAGTCGTACTGGATGTGGATGTTTTAATATTTTTTTTAACAATAAATTATAATCTAGATTAGGATTTTTCACCGAACATGCAATTTATTTAAAATGGTCTATAATTAAAAAAATAAATCCAGTTTCGCGTGAGGCGAAAATGGATATATTTATAAAAAATTAAAACAATATATCCTAAAATAATAGTGAAAACGAACGTTCTACAACTATTTTGTAAGGCAGTTCAAAAATATACATATGTATGTACATATAGATTTCACTTTCATTTTATTCTCTGTTCTGAGGCTCCAATCGCTAGTAAAATTCCATTCGACAATAATTGAAAAACACAAAGCGGGTAATCCAGATAAAACTGGGGATATTGGTTTAGAAGGGTCGCCCTTAAAAATGTTATTAGCCATTCTGTCACAATGTCATGTTAATTTGTACACTTTATAAGAAATATCTTAAGCTATTATATTATTATTGTAATTTTTTTTAAATGTAACCCTGAATGTAACTAAGTTAATATTTCATTATATTTTAAAACTTACCTGGACTAGTATAGTTTTTTTATTAGATTCCAGATCTTTAATTTTATATATCCATTGAAAACGTTCATCTTATTTAATGATTTTTATTTATGGGGTATTTCTTAAAATTCATTTAGATTATTATAGTAATACCTACAGTAGATTTTACAGTCTTCAAAATTAATTAAAGCAGGATTAATAGCTATCATTCAAATAACGTTCTATTCCACCTAATAGTTCTGAAGATATGCATATATAAGATGACATTAGACAAGATTGAGGGCAATAGGGCCACAAGAGTGTTCAAATCCCAGTCGAGAAAATTAAATATTTTCATTTCTTCATTCTGGTCTCGAAGCAAAGCGCGGCGTTGAGTACCGCCATTCAACACGCAATGCCTCCAGAATTCGATGGAAAGTGGAGTGCGTAGAGCCATAATACTGGACTCCCTATGTTATAAACTAGGCGTTGGCCTACTATATAGCCGGCTATATGTGGGATACAGCGTGAAGCTGAAAAAAATATACAATAGTCTATACAATTTATTCTCAATCAAAGAGTACAGGCTTATAAAGTGGGGTACGGTGTGTCTTAACACTAGGTTCCCGCTGCCTAACCTGCTGTGTTCGGGATACAGCGTGAAGCCGATTTGTTATAAACTTACGCTAGTCCGTTCGTAACTCAGTCGTCTTAATACAAATTAAAATTATAAAGTTCAAAATTTTCCTAATCTGCTTTTCAGTTAAAAACACCAAAGGCTCAGTCTTCTATCATCATAATAATAACTATAATAATCAACACTTAGTAGCTAGTGCGACTATTTGCATTAAAATGTATTTTAATTGTGAATAAAATTAAAAGCTCCGCCGACGTCATATAATGGCTGGAGGCAAGGCTGTGATACACATGCTGGAAGGTCACAATTTAATTAATACAGTAGTATTATTAAAACTATTAAAGATTCCATAGAAAAAGAAGATTCTGCAAGTGATGGTTGCGGGTTCCAACTCATTCTATCAATGTTCCATATTTATATGAGAAATATTTCCATTTCTCATATCTGTTCACGAAATGTATTTTTAGGTATTGTTTGAATCACCTCTAAATAAAAATCAAAATGTAGAACCTACTTAAATTATATTTCTTTTTATTTTTTATGATTATGAGGGTAAAGAGACAAAAATTAAGACATTTCTACACAGGATCTAGATGGGGCCATCGTAGAGCAGGGGCAGAAAGGCGTGACTGTAAACGCGACGGTTGTGGGTTCTATTCCTACTTGAGGGAATTAATTATTATCTATTAATTAATATTTTAATTTCTTCGCTCTGGCACCAAGGCAAAAGCCCGACGTTAAGTTCCGCCACTGAATACGCAATGCCTCGAATACTTCAGCGAAAAATGGAAGATCATAACACTAGGTTCCTCGTGTTCAGCTTAAAGGTTTTTAAATTTTATTTCAACATAATTAAAAGTGTTCTTAGTTCACGTGTGTATCACAATCATAACGCAGTACTGCAACTGCATATGAAGTCCAATTAATACAAGTGTCCTACATCTAAGATGGTGAGGACGACACTCATAGGTTTGAACGTTCTCGCTATCTCTAATTGTAATAAGCGTGATAATGTTTCATATAAAAATTGCGTGTTAAATATGCGATTGCGTGAAGGAATTCCAGATGTAATAAAATCTAATTTCTTTAATAATATACGTGTTTATTAGTCATAAAATGGATATTTGTAACGAGGACAACCTCTGTACAAGCTTTGTGCCTCTAGAATTTGTGAGGTGAAGGTATAACTGCAAGCGCGAGTGTGGGTTCAAATCCATACTACAGAAAACTTTGAAAATAAAACAATTGAACTTTTGCTACAATGTAAAATGGAGGTAGGTACACTTTTTTACTTTCCAAAACTTAAGCTAATTTCTCTTTTAACTAGAAAAGTATTGTTCAGCGTGGCCTAACATAGTAAAATAGAAATTAAGAACGGTTTCCAACGCGAAAGAGGATTCAGCGGGTTCAATTCTTTCTGATTCCTTTCCACATCACTATTTATTGATGGAAATACAAGTATGAATTTTACTCTTGCGAGTTCAACATAGGCCTTTATAACATTAAAAAAAAAAGAATTAAAAAGAAAAAAACATTTTTAAAAAACATATTACAATCAAAACATAACGAGTTTTAAATCCCTACCTCTTGAAGACTATATATATAAGAAGTATAACATTACCTAATTTTTAAAAGCAGAATTTAATCTTTTACTTTTGAGGCATTCGTGACGCAGGAGTACACACGTGTGAATATAACACGACGTTTCTGCGTTCGATTCCCACCCGGGGGAATGAGTTATTATCTATTAATATTTTCATTTCCTTGCTATACCAGGATGAAAGGCAAAAGCGCGGCGTTAAGTTCCACCAATCAACACAAATAGGTCGAAAATTCGACGGAAAATGGATAACGGAGTGACTTAACACTAAATTCCCTCTTCCTACCCTACAACATTCTAGATACAGCGTGAAGCTGGTTCAATTTAATCTTTTACTTAATTGAGAATAAAATTAAGCCTCGTAACAGTTCATTACGTCATCCTATACTATCCTATCCTATCCTATACTATCTTATCCTATTTCTATAGGTAAAGTTGTTAATGCGATGCAGCCAGCAGCGAATGGATGGTGCAATTAATGTGAGTATCCCACACCTAACGTTACGCAAATGGCACTCAGATACATTGCGAATTCGATACGCTTCTGTTGCTCGGGACCGCTCACGCAGTATAGTGTGCCTTGATTTTAGATTGCTTACTATTATGTATCAATGGACAGAGTTATCGTCGATATTAAGTAAAGCTGATATTATATATATTAAAAGCTATTATGGCACAGTTGTTAATTGCGATTATACGTTAAGGTTTTGGATACAAATCCACATAAAAAAAAATCTGCTTCACGCTGTATCCCACACTCAGCCGGGTAGGCAGGGAACCTAGTGTTATAACACTCCGTTTCCCACTTTCTGCCGAATTCTGGAGGCATTGCGTGTTGAGTGGTAGAACTCAACGCCGCGCTTAACTCGACACCAGAGCGAAGAAATGGAAATATAAATTTAAGTAAATCGAACCCACAACCGGTCGGTTTTACTGTCACACTTCGTGCCGCTGCGCCATGACTGGCCTCCATAAAAAAAAAAATAATGTACCTATAAAATTTAGGTTTGTTCTTTTCGGTCATACAAAATTCGGAAGCAGGTAATAGATCAAACAGTTCTCCAGAACACTCCCCATGATAAATGCAGTAGAGAACACTAACCAAGGAGACATTTCAAAGTGTCAGGCATTTCACAGAACATTGGGTCCCCAACGATTCGAACGATTCGATTCGCTAAACATAAGGTGGCGGTCACTTTTATTACTTAGAACCGATTTTTTTTTGAATAGGCACGTAAATTTTATATAACAAATATTCACTACTATTGCTATTGTATTTTTTTATCTAAATTCAAATACAATTTCTTAAGTTACTCCGACAAATATCACAGCTGATTTAATGTTTTTTTAATGTTGCAATTTTTTTAAATAATATTTTATTACACTAAAATGAATATTTTAACGCTTTTTTTTTTCAAGGTAGCTTTGATAGCAATATAAGTGATTGTCAGTATATACTCATTTATGTATACATACATTGCAAATGGGACAAACCAATTCAAACCTCCTTCAATAGAGAAGCTTGTACGGCTCTTATCGGTTTATTATTGTTTTTTTTTTCTGTATGAATGTATAATGGGCTAAACAAAAGGGTTTCGTTATCTAGTACTAATTTGAAAAAATCATTAGTTCTTTTAGATTCGCTGACTATTGTATTTTTTTAAATATTAAGGAAATTTCAGATCTTCATTTTTTACATATGAATGAAAAATATCTTTTATGGTACACAAGTTTTGCTAAGGCAGCATATCATTATTTCTTATAGTTCAAATGTACCTAATGCTATAGTTGTTCAAGAAGTTCCAGATCTCTAATTTTAAATTTAAAAAGATAACGCTCATGCACGCATCATCATTAGCAACTTTTATAAGGGCGGCAATAACTTGGCGGCATAACTTTTTATAGTAAATTGGACCACTATAATTCTACATCAGGTGTGCAAGTCTTAAAACTCAAACATAATTTAGATTCTGCACAGGTCTAATAACTACACAACAAAAAAAGTTTCATTTAAATTCGTGTATGTAGAGGCCGGTCGTGGCGCAGCGGCACGAGGTGTGACTGCAAAACCGACTGGTTCTGGGTTCGATTCCCACTCGAGGAGATGAAATATTTACTTAAATTTATATTTCCATTTCTTCGCTCTGGT